>JAUTBV010174452.1:0-23655 GCA_032361325.1 Lepetodrilus fucensis | reverse complement strand
TAAAACTGCATGAAAATCACTTTAATTGGAACAAAACTCCATTCATATTGCATAAAATACAAAGAGACTAGGGCACACAGCGATGGAAAGCTTTTTGGAAGTACAAACATGATTTTATGTATGTCCACTGAATGTACTTTGTAGTTATAGCTAAGAACTAGTCCAAAACAACCATAACTATCTGTGATATTATGCATGTAATAGTTTATGTACGTTTCTTTTTCTCTCGCGACAACAAATTCAAACAAGCACATTATAGGAAGTGTTTCCACTTTACACAGGTGTAGCAGAAAATAAACCCCGATAAAACGATTACTAACAAATTCATATTTTTACCGGAAGTTTATGGTGGCGATACTAGCAAAGTTCTATATCGGTATAGTAGGGGACAGTGGAGTTTTGTCTACAATATACAGCGATGAAAATGTGCTTGGAAATACGAAAATGATTTCATGAATTTTGCAGACTAGGCAGACCGAATACACATATCTGTGATTGTATGTCTTTAAAGTAAAATCAAATCATATGTTATGAGTTGTTTAAAAAAAATTAATTTAGTTGAAACATATTTTATTGACAAATCAATCGTATCTCACTGATTATCTCCAATATCTTAAATTCACCAATACGAAAGGGCTTCTGATAACATAACCTGTCATCCAACACTAACCGACAGCGTGAATTAAAAAGCATATTCAGCTGATGCATTGCATTGATACACTATATACATGTCCACGTTATATATACAGTAAGTATAGAATGTATAGAGCATAGAGCATACAGAGAAACAGCTGGACTACATGAATGTCCCCACGAAACTGATACCAGTGTCTCCTAAATTGATATTTTTATTAAAATAATATAAAATTGGGAAATTTGGTTTGTATGCAGTGGTTTATAATCTGGGGGCCAGACAACTCGGCCCCTGGGACAACTCGGCCCCTGGGACAACTCGGCCCCTGGGACAACTCGGCCCCTGGGACAACTCGGCCTGCAGTTACAGATGCATTGACATATACCGCATTTCTATTTGTTTGTCTTACATTTTAAAAAGTAAATTGAAATATACTGTAATCATAAATATTCATAATTAAATAGCTTATATCTACGAAACATTTCCGAAAATGTACCTGAATCTATATAATTGTTTAGAACAGTCGCGGAATGTATGTAGTAGTACGATGTGGCATTCATATTGATCACGATTTTATTAAAATATTATATGTAGAGTATATCTTTCTTGCATTTATTTATTGCTATATTATCAATGTATAATGTTTCACTTCGCAAACATTAAATTTTACTATTATACCAGTTAATAGTAATTATCTGGCTAAGTAACGGATTTGATAACATTCGTTGTCATCTGATTTTCCCTGTGGTGGTTTATTTCTTATTCTTTCATTATTGTATTTAGTTTTGTCATCTACAGCTAGTTGCATTTTGACCTAGGCCCTACACGAAGGATTGCAACAATAGTGATTGCTTATTCATTTTTGTAGAGTTTTACGTGGATTATCTTGATGAATTGTTCACAGAATAATGACATCAAGTGCATACAGTATATCTGAATACATATTTGAGAACGATTGTACAAGTCCAATTCTTGCATTCTTAATTAGTATTCGTAACGATCAATTCTTGTTGGTAGCATACGCCTGATTAGCTTTATTTATAGGCCACTGGACGTCATCACAAGGAACATGTGTCGAGACTTCTTCTGATACGAACATCCATTTACATTCCTATGTTGACATTTCTGTAAGAATTTCGTTGTCCCAACAATGATTCAGCTTTCAAATAATTTATTTCTAATTTCACCAATAAGCAATTCTGACTTTTTCAGTTTAAATAAATGAGGATATTTATATAAATTAGGAGAGGAGAGACTAAGAAAAGAAAGTACAGGTAGTAATAATTAACACAAAGTAATAACTACATGGCAACAGGAATGATAACCATCAATTTAAACAACATGAACTAACATAAACATTATTACGTAGACGACTAAGACATGAGAGCTACCCCTTTGATTTTGAAAGTGCATGGTTTGCAAGCTGTTTACCAGCTGTTTTAAACAGTTGCTTACGAGTACCGTTAATTGATTCTGACAAAACAACATTGATTATCGAAATCGGCAGGGTGCAACGCGACTTTAATCGATGCTATCCGATAATCGGCCCATCACTAGTTAATATACATGTCTACCGTCCCTTCTGACTCTGTTTTGACCGTGAATAACTAAACCACGTGATTTTATCATTGCATCGTTCGAACATGACCGTTAACCTATCTAAATTGCATATCTGCGTAACAAGTCGTAAATGTAACGTTTTCTGCAACTGCGTTTAGCACATGTCGGCAGAATATATATGTATCTTGACGCAAGCATATTTTCAAGTAGAAAATTGGATATGTACCTAAAGTATATGGTCATGTCCTACTGAAATAATTAATTATTGTAATGACATGCGTCGCATTTTTATAATAACCGATGTACCAGGAGCACTGTCCGAAGTCACAGGACAAGTGACTGAAGTCCCAGGACCCGACACCTAGTCGGATTAATATTCGTTTCAAAGTATCTTAAAACCTTTTGTATAAGACAATGATAGTTTTTGTTAGATAAAAATGGTGTCGCATCAGTAACCAATAGTTAATTGCCATTGTTGGGTTGACACATGTCTTATATTGGCAATAAACAGGACCACCCCTGAAAAGTGTCCGAAGTCCCAGGACTTTACTCTAATATGGTAAGCTTATATTCGGCAATAACATAGGAACGGACCACTGTGACGTAACTTGGTCTGCGGATACCTTACATATGATTTCTCCAGCTACAACCAATAGAAATGGTTCTTGTTAAAGAGGCGTCAACGCGCACCTGTCATCCAGGTATATATTGCCTCGGATGTTTTTACTTTGCCACTACTTCTACAGTTATTCTCTTGTTGACGGAACCAGTCTCCACCCTGCTTCGCCTAATTGGTTGCATCTCCGTACAAAATAACAAGGTAAGTTCAATTTAAATTATAGAAAAGGTAGTTTAGCATACTAGTCTAGTTTAATGTATTCCTTTCACGTGCACTTATTTGCATCCAGAAACGTCTTCAAAAGTAGTGTTTTGATAAAGGCATACACTTTCATGTTTATCTTAACGCACAAAACCTATACTGTATATATTTATATTTTCTTTTATCATTCTCTTCCATCTTAAGATATTACAACTCTGTCGGAGCTTTGGAAAAAACAAACAAGAATAACAAAATTAGTATTGCGCTTTATGTATTTAGACATATGGTTACGAGGCCAGTCGTACTAAGACAAACTCGTAATTAAAAATAAAAAACCCACCTCTGGCCCCGATATTACGAAACTTCATTTAGTAAAAACTCAATCTCAACTCAAGGTTTTGTTCACTAATGCCATATAAAATGTGAGCATGAGCACGAAATCGTACTCAAAAAGTTTCGTAATCTCGGGGCCAGGGCCCATATTCTCGAAACTTCGCAAGTCATAAGAAGTTCATAAGTATTAAGAATTTGCCTAACTGGGTTTCTGTTTATGTTAATTTTTGAAGAGCTCTTTTCTCACTAAGAAATTCGAATTCTTAGCTAAGAAGTTTCGAGAATACGGGCCCTGGCCCCCGTTTCACGACGGCCTCCTAAAAGTCAGAAGCTCCTAAAGTTATGACCCAGTGTATCACCTCCTAAGTTAGATGACGATTTAAAAAGGGATATGACTTGTGACATGGTCGTGCAACAATTTAGAAGGTGATAACTCGGAGTCCCTAACTAGTTAGGACACCGTCGTGAAACGGGGGCCAGATGTCTTACTTTCCTAGTCTTGTTAGGTGTGATAGAGAGTATCCCTGACATTTAGCCAATACAAACATAAACTTTAACATATGTTCAATAATAAAAGAAAACCATATAGACCATATATACAAAACATGAACTATTATTTTATTGTAGGCCCTACACCTTAACTACAAATAAACTTCTCGAGCATTAAGTGAAACTGACACATAAGATGCATAACATTCGATTCGTACACATCCCTATATCAACGTTTAGATTGTATTATGTATGTCTTGTTTCTTCAATAGCATGTGCATACTTGGTCTTGGAATCGTCTTTGTCATATAACAGGCAAACTTTCTAAAAATGTAAAAATAAGTTTTAATCGAAAGGAAAATGCCTCCAGCCTCTGACGACATTTTGACCAGGTCACGTGATCTAACTCCGATTATTTGCTAGCTTTCATGCCACCAAACCCCCCTGTTTTGTGGCGGAGCGAGCTCAAAGAGCTGTCGTAGGCACTCAGTTTAATCAGATTCGTCCTTAAGCTCCGATCACGGATACGATCTCGAATCATTAATAGTGGCAGCCCGTATTGGTCCGTAGCCGTCTGTATTACAGAACAGAACAGAATTTATTCTCATAAATCATGTAACATGATACAGAGAAATAGTAATAATATATACATGATAGAGAACATACAGTATACATACACATGATTACGTCCATGATCAATCGTAGTAGTACTCGTATGTCCGTAATCTTTTTGAACACGTTCAAATTTCATCACGGATCGGACATCACGGATGCTTACTTATCCGTAGAAGAACGTACTAATTATAATCCGCCGTGGATCCAGCCAGACGATCCTTGACAGTGTGACCGGGACTTAACATGTATAGCTCCCTTATCACATGTTCTCATTCCGTGATCTTGACTTCCAGAATCAGTCAGCATGTATGATGTCATTATATGCTGTAGATGTTAACAGGTGGTTTACGATAACGCGTATTTTGATTGGCTAGTTTAATAAATAGACTCACGGAAAGACAACTCACCCTGCCACCAGGGTACCATTTGCAAGCAGGGGAGATACCGGTACATGGTATTACCGGAAGGATAGAAATGGAGTCATGCGTATCTCGGAGTTACATCCTTCCCTGGGGGAGATGCTTTGCTGACGACTAGTTCACGAAGAGAAATATACTAGTCATCCTCGAAACATAGACCATTATGACTAGGGCCTACACTACACGGAGGTTAGGTGTAGTCATACTGTTTCGAGGATGTATACGAGTCTGCAATGCGTATATGTCACTGTTGGTACTATAACTGACCATTTCTTTTCAATTTCAGTCATGAAGACCTTGATGTTGCTTGCAATGTGCACTATGTGCCTCCTTGTGTCGACAGCAAATGGCCGAAGCACGCCTCAGGACTTAAATAAACCGGAAGCCGCCATGCCTGTAACGGTAGACAAACGCTCCTTGGTAGACACTCGCGTAGATACGCTCATTAATAACTTGAAAGGTCTACAGAACATTCTAAACAGCCATCACCTCAGACCGGAGAGATCCCAATGGTCTGACGATGAAAGCCTGCAAGACCAAGACGTGGATTCAGCAGTGATGGAGGGGTCTGAGGATCGCATTCCAGAGGAGTTTTTCGCACACGACGACCCGAACTATCCGGATCTCCACAAGTAAAATAAAAAGATCTGTAACTGGACATATAACTAGTTGCGTACAGTTTTGTAATTAATTATCAACGCAAATAAAATAATGATCCAATCTTCTCCTATTTTATGGTAGTTTACACTCAAGAAAAAGATGCTACGTTGATATATCTGTATACATGGTCTGATCATACTTCGATGGTGGTGTATTATCCGGAAGTAAAGAATTGATAAATTGACTAACCTTAGAATATCTAAGGGACGTAATTCATGAGAATAAGAATTGTTGGCTAAATCGATACTTTATGGGGTTGCATGTTTCATATATACTAGCCATCCCAATAACACGCATTCCGTCTGTAGCTGGTTGCATTAGTCCTATGCTTGTACAACTGGGACAGAGGATGATAACAACAACAGCTTTGTGAGAAGACTGTGCAGTTCTACGAAATATTCAATGAATACAATATCATTAGTATATTCTACACGATACCTTTAGTTAAAGGCATACTATCACATATATGTTGACCTAGATAATGGACAAACACATTTCTATATGAGAAATATGAGATTTCCATCTGACGCTTGATTTATCAACACAAAATTTGTTATTTACATGTACTTGTTCCCCAATACTCGATAGTTATAAAACAACATATATATTTTATATGAATAAAGGGAACGTTCATTTAATTATCTTGTCTTTGATCCGTCAACTGATCTATGAAGGAATCCAAAGTAAACCTATATAGTCGTTACCGGGTTACGTACCACTTTGAATTTTTAGAAAATGTAGTCGTACCCCTTTGAGTTATATCCCTTTGGATTAATATAATAAAGCACAAAGAAATACGACCACATTCATGTTGACGACCGCTGGTTAATACACTCAATTCAAACTATCGTGGTATTGCAGTGGAATCGTTGTGTCCATTATACAGCGGTGGAAAGGTTTTTGGAAGTACAAGAATGATTCTATGTATGTCAAGTGAATGCACTTTGCAGTTGTAACTAAGTTGTCCAAAACAGCAATAAATATTTGTGATATTATGCCTTTAAGAAATCGCCAATCGACGATTGTGGACAATACATATTGGGGCGTGTGGGTTGGGGGTAGAGGTTTAGGGTGAATTGCGGGTAGGCCCACCAGACCGACACTAGGTGTGAAATACAGAACATTGATTGAATAGTTTCGCAACAACAGCCTCTCTAACTAAGCTGATTTATATGATAAATGGTAGTCGGAAAACACTGTGATATGCCCACATGTAAATTAAAACTAGTATTAACAGTTGGATTTTCAGCTAAATGAATTCGAGCCTATTATATGGCCTATGGTAGGTAGTTCCCGTCTTTCTGTCTCCAGGCAGTTTGTTGAGGTAAGTTTTATCATTCTAGATGCAGCTCTTGTTCAACTTCATATACATTAAAATTGATGTTTGATCCAGCTTCTGTTCAACAGTTTGGTATCACACCCCGGGGATTACGAATTGTTTTGAGTACGATTGTATACTCAAGCTCAAGATTTATATAGGGATTTGTGAACAGAAATTTGAGTTGATTATGACATCGTACTCAGAAACATTTTGTAATATCGGGGCCAGGACTCGCAAGGTGCCAAGCGATGGTCGAGACGGAAGTACCATGTTGCTGTCGAGAATGGTGTTGTATGTGTGTTGTCAGGAATTAAACTTGATGGATCCGGACCAATGGAAACGAACCCCGACGTTCCGTAATATACTTTTCCAATTACAATTCTTATTAATAATAAAATATTCACATTATTGCGGTTAACCTGGGGGTATTATTTACATTAGATAACCGGGGGGTAATATTTACATTTGATAACCGGGGAGTAATATTTACATTTGATAACCGGGGAGTAATATTTACATTAGATAACGATTCTCAAGTTAAGGATTTGTAATTGTCGTTTTAATTAGAAATACAGCTGTCGTTATTGGCGATGAAGGGGAATTACTCAAGTTACAATTCTATTAGTGAATCAACAATGCAATTGTATTGTCAACTATTCCGGGCTTAAAATAACGTCACTTCCGTCAAAGCAAATGAAAATTCACGGTCCTAAATAAAGGGGAATTAATTTATTTACACTGCCATTATATTTAGTAAATATTCACATGCATCAATGACCATACTGGCCGTGAACATTACACAACTGTAGTACGTGTAGAAGAAACAACAACTGATAGGAACTAAATATTATTATTTTATTTGCATTTGTTGTTCATAAAGCTTCAAGCAATTATGTCCATGCTCGGTCACAACTCACAGTGCAACAGCCCTATTGCCGCTCTCTACCAGTCCTGTCTAGTTTCTCCTGTATCTCTTTTAAACCACTGATCAAGGAAGATATCTGGTCGCTCCTGCTAGACGGGGCACTTCTGGTATATTCCCCTCCAATCGGCAGAGCGCGAAAATTGTCCGGAATATGCCACGGAGCCGTGGGTATTGCCCATGATGTCGATACATGTAGTAAGCATGCAGTGCAAATCCAAACCAATGTCCAGGATTTCATAACTGCAACTGAAGAGAGTATCGGTTGTCATTAATTACATATTTGAATGCACTTGTGTTCGGGTGTAGGGGTTGGAGAGAAGGAAGCAAATTTTCAAAGTGTATCCCACCGTGGGTGCCGATTGCTTTTGTAATAATAAACCTAATTTCATTGGTTGTTTGTTGGTTTAACATATTTCACGACTTCGACATGTATATACTTTGTAACAATGCAATAAAACGCAATATGAATGACACATTACAACTTCTTGAATGCCTGCTCAATTTGGTTTACCCCCTCGAATAGTATAATCACAGTACATATCTCGTGTATCCAGGCGCCTTTCCTATATTAGTATTCGTTTTCCCGAACAACCTTGCACCATCCATGTTATTTTAGGTGTTTTATGAAAAAACGATTTGTTGCAAAGTAACTCCCGTGTACTTTGTACCCAGTATATATGGCAATATTGATATCCAGTAGATCATGAGTAAAGCATAGGTCCCACTGTGGCGAATAGTTTTGGGAATCAATACGAATAAGGAAGAATGGATTCGCATGCGAATGGTGGCGATATTTTGTTTTTAAAAAAATCGGGATCCGCATTGGTTCTACCTCAAGACAGAATTAATACGATGCGGTACGATGATATATATGTGCGAATCAATAAGAACTGGACACGAACTGATGGGATGCAATACGATGTAATACGATGCAATACATTGCAATGCGATGACAATACGATGCAATGAAAAGCAGTACGGAGACGGATGCGATGAGATGCGATGATGAGAATTAGTAAACACTTAGTCCCACTGTGGCGATTTTTGGCTGCGAACTAATACGAACAGACATTCATTGCGCATCGTGAATCATCGTATTGATTCGAATTACTTCTTATTAGTTCGATGTCATTTTCGTATTAGATCGGCCACAACCGCAGGCCAATACGATTGTTTTGAACATTTCAAAATAATCGCACCGGTTCTGCGAATTGAAGGTTACCCGTACTCCATCGTGTTAATTCGTATCAATGATTGTTTGTTCGTATCTGTTCGCTTTGTATTCCTATCAGTTCGTTGTGTGTTCGCACATATCATCGTACCGCATCGTATTAATTCTGTCTTGAGGTAGAACCAATGCGGACCCCGATTTAAAAAAACAACAAATTATCAAATATAAATATATAAATAAAAATAAATAAATATAAATATAAAACTAACAAAATATCGCCACCATTCACATGCGAATCCATTCTACCTTATTCGTATTGATTCTCCACAGTGGGACCTATAGACATTCTTTTATCGTATCGAATCGCACCAGAAAAGCAACACGGATCGGTGGGAATCCGCAACGAACTGATAGGAATGCACAACGACCAGATACGAACCCACACGAATTGACACGATGCAGTACGACGATATGTGCGAATCAATAAGAATCGCACCAGGAAAGCAACACGGACCGGTGCGAATCCGCAACGAACTGATAGGAATGCACAACGATCAGATACGAACCGACAATAATCGACACGAATTGACACGATGCAGGTACGAATAGCCTTAAATTCGCAGGAACCCTGACATTGTTTTGAACTTTTCAAAACATGGTATTCGCCTGCGGTTGTTGTCGAGTTAATACGAAATTTTGAGCGAACTAATAAGAAGTAATTCGAATCAAGTACGATGATGCACGATGGGCAACGAATGCCTGTTCGTATTAGTTCGCAGCCAAAAGTCGCCACAGTGGGACCTAAGCATTATAGGTGCGATTCTTATTGATTCGCACATATCGTACCGCATCTTATTAATTCTGTAGAACCAATTCGGACCCCGATCCTTTTTTTTAAACAAAATATCAAATATAAATATTAATATGAATAGAGGTCTAAATAGAGTCCTAGTGGCCTAGTGGCACTGTGGCAAATAGATTGGGGAATCAATTCGAATGCGAATGGTGGCGATATTTTGTTATTTATATATTTATATTTATTTATATTTATATTTGATATGTTGTTCAAAAGAAAAATCGAGGTCCGCATTGGTTCTACCCCAAGACAGAATTAATACGATGCCGTACGATGATATGTGCGAATCATTAAGAATCGCGCCAGGAAAGCAACAGACCGGTGCGAATACGCAATGAACTAATAGGAAGGCAAAACGATCAGATACGAACCAACAATAATTGATACGAATTGACACGATGCAGTACGAATGGCCTTCAATTTGCAGGACTCCTACAATTGTTTTGAACTTTTTTAAACAATCCTATTGACCTGCTGTTTATCTGATACGAAATTGATAGCGAACTATAAAATAATAAGAAATAATTCGAATCAATACGATGATGCACGATTCGCAACGAATGCCTGTTCGTATTAGTTCGCAGCCACTTTTGTATTAGATCGGCCACAACCGCAGGACAATCCGATTGGCAAAATTCCAACATCGCCGTGTAATTCTTAATTACTGATTTTTGTTTTAAGGATATACACTCACGATCAAAAGAAAGTACCCTCAGATGTTTTAAAATAAAACTTGTTTGAATCGGGTTAGAAGCATAGGTTTTTTTGCTAACCTGTCGCCAGAACAGCATGAATATATATAGCAAGCATGAATATATTATTTTGCACGTACATTTCCAAAATATGTAAAAATCGACTTGTTTGTAACTGCACGGATAATCCGTACCGTAAGTAAAAACTCGATCAATTTGTACTATCGAATCACAGTTAAAAAAATAACACGAACATAATTCCAAGATTAACAGTAGCGGGGAGAGAACGGGCCATTAGAATGCTGTTGGTGAGTGTTGTATGTATACTGGTGAGGACATTTCAGCCGTAGACACGGCTAATTACGCCGCATACACGTTTACGTCATCAAGAGATTGATGTCATCGATGAGGTGCCATGTAACAGCGTACATTGATGTCCGCGGGGGCCACACGAGATATTGAGTGATTGGAGCAATACTGGAAACTATAGGAACTGTTCTTAACATGCTCTAACAAGTTCTGAAATTACCATCACTGAATGGGAAACGATACGCGATACCCCCCGTGGGTTTGGTTTGACACTGTTGGTTAAATAATTACTTGTTGAATGTTATATTCCCGTCAATGATAGACACACTTCCATTTTATTTAATACACTTTCAATCGGCAAAATTATTATAGTTTTTGCTATATCTGCGCTCAAAGCCATGGGGTACTTTCTTTTGATCGTGAGTTTATATGACTATACTATCAATGCAATCGCTATGTGCTAAATTTCTTACCTCGTCTTCTATGTGACCGCTGGAAAGCAGAAATCAAACCATTACTGGTTGCACAACTCTACTTCATATTGACATATATCAATAATGGTTTCAGGAATGCTATTTGACGGAATAGTACTAAAAATAATTAATTACGCTTATTCATTCAAGAATATCACATTCTCATACATACGAACCATTCTGAATATGCTTGAATACTTTTATTAGTATGTCTATATAGCACTGAATATTTTTTATGAATGAATAAATGAATAAGTAAGCTGGCACAATAGTTACGACATAAGTATAGAAGAAATTATCAAATTTCATTGCAAGGACTGCAAGGGGGGGGGGGGGGGGGGGGGGGGTTTGCAGCGAAATTGTTGGTCTACCATACAGTGGTGACAATATATTTTTTGAAGTACAAACATGGTTGTATGTACGTAAAGTGAATGTACTTTGCAGTTGTAACTAAGAACTACTCCAAATTGACCATATATAAATGTGATATTATGCCTTTAAGCATTATAAGACTTCACCACTCAAACAACACATTCACACCACAGGGAACAGAAGATGGAGTGGTAGTCTAGTAGAGAGTCACTTAGGTGGTGACAATCATTATTAGCAATGCGGATATTAACAAATATACAAGTATCGAAAATTAACACTAATATTTTTCTTTTATTTACTACGATAAATAAAATAAATACATGTGGATATTGAAAACATAAGTTTAGTTAGAATGTTGAAGGACAATACAGTCTACGTACCATTCTTCGAAACGCACTGATCATCAGTTATTATTTTGAATTGGGGTTTACAGTCGCTTTCTAGATTCTTTCACTAATACCACGACTTGTCAGTTTAAGGGAGGATGACATTCGCAACATTCGTAGCTAAAACATACTGCACACCAAATAACTTTCTAATTCTACTCGACCTACGATCATATTGGCTAAGTACATGGTGAATGTATTTGTATACTTACACTGTTATGTTTAACACATTTCAAGTTTATATTTTCTCCACAACCCACGGTGGTACAGGAGAATATTATTAATGCGCTTCTGCCAGAATGGGTAACGCATATTTTCGAAATACCAATTCTTACCATTGCATGCACCATTGAAAAATCCAGCAATCAATAGTTGCTTAAATACCAAATTAGTATCCATCGATAACATGCTTCACAAGGGTATAAACACATTTAATATATTTACGAAAGAGATACAATCGGAAGAAATAATTGTATGTCCTTTTTTAGTAGAACATGACAAGTAATAGCAAATAGTTCAGGGTTGACAACGCTTTTTTTATCAGGAGTATTTGATATTAAAGGCATAATATCACAGATACTTATGGTTGTTTTGGCCTAGTTCTTAGCTATAACTGCAAAGTGCATTCACTAGACATACATAAAATCATGTTTGTACTTCCAAAAAGCTTTCCACTGATGTGTGGTTGACAAATCTCCAATGTAACCCCCCCGATAGACTGCCTCTTTATACATCATTCAAAGGGGACGTAACTCTAATGTTTGCTCGCATTCCTTCTTAGAACAGTGATGCATCAAATACAAGATAAATAGCGGAACGTTCCCTTATTTAACATAAAATAGCATTTGTTTAATAAATATAGAGTGCTGGGAGATAGGACATCAGTAAATAATACTTTTGGGTGAATAAATTATGCGTGATTAGTCAGCTCGAAATTCGTGTGTCCATTATATAGGTCAATCAACCGTGATATTATGCCTTAAACTTTCTGTTATTTCATTAAAAAAGACATCCGTAACGCATTAAAGGAACCACTCTCGTGTGATGTGAAGTTCTCGTATTTCCTTGGCAGTTCAACTCAATGATGAATCGTAATTAGGATCTGCCAACATAAGAACTTAAACCTTAACAAATACCACAGCAGTGGAAAATGTCTGGCCACTCGTGTACGAAACAGTAACTCTACGTTTCCCTTATCTCCAATCCTATAGCCATAAGCCTACTTTTGGCAGTTTCTCGAGGATCTAGAGCAATGCTAGAGTTCGCGTGAAGTCGCGAAACAATGCTAAAGTGACATCACGAACGTTTTCATGAATCCCGGAAGTGTTCAAATAAATATTGTTAAAAAACAACAACCTGCAGATATAGTACACATGATCATATCTGACTAAAATATTACGATTAGCTAAGCGAAGGATACAACGGCCCACGAAACACGAAAGCTTGTCTATCAACAACAAGACATGCGCAATGACCTTTCCGGGCTAAACTAGCGTAACCGCCCGAAGTAGGCCATAGACTACACCTTTGTTAAACTAAGGTCATCCTCGAAACACAGGTTACCTAATTTCCGTAAAAATTTTGACGGAGCGTATGTGTAGTTATAGTAGCCTAGAGTTAGAGGATCAGGTAACCTTAGAGTTACGAGTTTTCGTACAAGAGTGAGCAGCAGAACAAGAACAGCTTTCTCTGAATATAACCCCCCAGTTCCAGAAAACAATCTGGGATTTATTTTATCATATATATCGGCGTATCTTGACGTTTACGCTAACGAGGCATCACGCTCTTTCTCAGCGGCGACGTTGGTGGATCAAAGCAAGACGCGGGTTCCAAGATATGCTTGGAAACTTTTTCCCTACACGCTCGTAATGAGTTTTCCTGAGATGTACTGCTACCACTAGCTCAGCTGTAGAACTGTATGATGACTGTAATAAACTCTAGTCTAGGTGTAACCCCATTATCGTAACAAGACCACAAGTGGTTGGACAATTTGGCCATGGTTTATCACAGACGAAAAATGCTATAGAATCGGTGGGACGAAATGCAAATTGCATAGCAGTTATGGGCCTACCGTATTCTGGAATCTCTTTGCACACTGTATGGAACTGCCAAGGATCTCATTGGTAGGAAACTTGACTGGTAATTCAATAAAGTTATGATTCTCGTAATTAAATTCCGTTAATTAAGCAGGGTGACTGCGTATAACATCGAAAGATAAGGTTATTGATGAGCGTTCTTGTAGATTGCATTAGTACTAGGATATGCAGTTATGAAGGGAATTCGTTATTGATATCCAGAGGATATGTTGGTGGACATAAACATAAGTACGGACGAATACATGGCCAGAGAAGTCGGTCATAGCTAAAAAGGTTAGTGGAACTCCAAACGTTTTCGCGAAATTTCGGTGAAAATGCTGATATCGTTAATGTCGTTAGTGATATCCAGAGGATATGTTGGTGGACATAAACATAAGTACGGACGAATACGTGACCATAGAAGTCGGTTATAGCCAAAGCTTATAGTGGATCTTAATACGTGTTCCAAAAATTTCGGGGAAATGTTGATGCAACATTAAATAGGCTGAGTTTGGAGAACACATTACACCTAGATACAAGGCGATGCTTGTTTACCGATAGTTAAACTAACCCAAAGTACATGCATTAAAGTCAAAGTAGATCATCTTGATCTTTCAACGGTAGACGGAACCCGACCCTGTTCGTTTGGTATACCATGCAAGCGATTCCCCCGGAAGGCGACCCGTTATTTGAACCACAGATGTTGGGATTGCCTTTGACGTCATCAAAACATGTGCACATCACGGTGAAGTGTGCTTGTTTCTTGACACGAGGAACTCGGGTTATCGTGAGGTCAGGCCACGTTTATTGGAATCCATACCATTGGATACACAGCAGGGATTGTTCCAGTTGGAGTTCGTCAAATATTCAACGCCAAAGTTTTGAGGAGATTATGACCAGGTGTTAACAGGCTGGGATATATATATAGATAAATAGCTTCACTGAATCTCCCCCCAAAAACGTGTATTACAAGTGTGTAATCAGGCACAGACTGGTTACATCTACACAGATTAAAATCGGTAGACTACCCATAGTATCAAAGGGCGGAAGTAATAGTTTAAATAAAAAATATATTTACTGGTGTAATAGTGGTCTCCAGTAATCTAGACTTTCTTAACTGATCTAGGGGGATATTTTCAATAGGAGTATTTGGGGTGAGAACAATTAAGGTGTGATACAGACTATAGGAACGGTAGAATTTATTTACTACACGATGTAAGGTGAACGGGTATTCATTACTTCTTACTTAGTCATGTAACATTTATATCTTGAATTACTACATAGTGAAATATACTCTGAATCTAAACATGCTTCATGTATGTGCATCAATATCTATTACATTTTCAGCGGCAGACAGTATAGGCCTATACATTAATAACACAACCAATTTCAAATAACAACCACATTTTATTATCAAAAATATGTACAATAATAATAATGCTATTAAACTAAATTATTTCCCAGGTTATATATGTATATGTACAAGGCATGTATAGAAGGATATTTGTTTTACAATTCATTATTTCTTGTACACGTAATAAGTGCATCTTAATTTTGTGTATTTGTAATGATTGCATAACATACCTGATACCAATCACATTTAATGCATATTTTCCTATCTACACCAATCATCATTGTGCTGAGAGAGAGAGAGAGAGAGAGAGAGAGAGAGAGAGAGAGAGAGAGAGAGAGAGAATGAGTGAGAGAGATAAATAGAGACAGAATGAGACATACAGAGAAATAAAGATCAACACCAATCATTATTGTGCTGAGAGAGAGAGAGAGAGAGAGAGAGAGAGAGAGAGAGAGAGAGAGAGAGAGGTGACAAAGATGATAGGGATAAAGACGAGACAGAGAGAGAAAGACAGAAAGAGGTAAATAGAGACAGCATGAGACAAACAAAGAAATACAGATCAAGAGAGAGATTGTAGCTCACAGTTAAGAATCATAGTAAGACATATTCACTAGGTGTATATCGCACAAGATAATACTATGTACATAATCCTTTAAAGCATTCAATTGATGATGTACAATTATATTATGGAATATACTAGTATAGTTATTAATAACGTAGACTTTGGTTGATATTTAACAATTTCTTACAAACACACTTTAGTGAAACCTATCTCTTGATTCTGAGCATTACTAATAGCGCACAGCGATGACAGTTACATATTGTTTTACATAAATCTTACTGGCGTTATGGTTAACACATTCTCACATTAGCGTACATATTGTCATATATCATGGAAGACAACACACCTATACATTTACATCCTGAAATGTAAACTATAGATATGTATTTTTAAATCATCACAACATATAGATACATAAATAAACTGAAATTCATATACAGATATAAATCAAACGCATCTAACTGTATGTACTAAGTATACGTAATGCCATATTTGATATTGCCCCATTTGAAGTACACCAATACATTATGGTTCATGAATACCATGCTATTGAACTGTTACACCACTCTCAAATAATGTTGAATTATAAAATAAAATGTAAAGTAATTTGTAATTATTTAAATATTGCGACGTACACTCAACAATACAATTCTGAGATATGTTTCATAAAAAAATGATGACTTGAAGTCTGTATATGTGTTTTTATAATACATACATTTCCAGCATATGTATAAGGAATGCAACTGTGTAATAGTAAAGATATAGCGGCAATAATGTCGTGATTGCTATAAGTCACTATATATGGATCTTTCTTACCATAGACAATAGCTATAAATGGCATATGGACTTTGCAACAGTCTTTAGACAACCCACAGGAAAGTACAATACATGCAATACAAGGCCATGTAACGTTTGGAAAATGACTGTCATTCATATACTCAACACAATTAATTAAGCGACGTATAACTACTTTAAAAACGGAGAATTTACAAATGTCTACAGACTGCAGGTACTCTTATATAGCCTGCAGATGCAATGTAAAAATAATTGCACCATATTCCTCAAACCGAATTCCGAAAGTTTGTAGAGAGCTTTCACATAAAATATCCACCGGTCCTTAGTTTATTTTGTTGAGTATATGTTGCAATCCTTATAATACGTGCACCTGTTTTCAAACAACTAATGGAGACATGTGTGATGAAATTAGAAGAAAGCTGATCCCAAAATGTCTAATTTATTATTTGCATTCACCGACTAACAGCGGAAATTTCTAGGAAGTCATTGTTAACTATCGAGTTTCTCGACATTAGGTTAAGCAATCGCCACCTCGATAAACATACCACCCATAAAGATTCGACCTTTGGAACAGTCTACCAATTCCAGTAGGACGTAAACGAACATCTTCTGATGTCGTATAAACGCCATAAATATCAAACCAGCAAAGACATTCCCCGAAACCTTGGCACTAAAGATCGCAAAGGTCCCAATGCCCTACTAGATTTGTAAACACAAAACTACGTCAATGTGACGTCACATCCCGCCCTTCGGATACACGAATGACCATCAGTCATTGCATTTATTTACACTGTCTTGGCATGGGGGAAACTCGGAGCCCACTGCAGCCCGCTCAGAATAAATACACTTCGGCGATAGGCGCCATATCGGCATCGTAGATTACACCCAAGTTGGTCGTAGTCGAGTTCCAATGGGGTGATTACGTATTTATCTCTCTCGATAAATCACGGCTGATGGTATAACTAACTCTTTGTGCCGCGGTACGGAATGCAAGCTTAGAACCTCTTATCACGAACATATGCAAATCTCAGGTGTTTTTTATTAAGCCTTTATTAATTAATTATATTTACGATATTTCCAAATCTATTGTTTTATGTCTTGTTTCTGTGGCCCCAGTCTCGTGACGTCTGTGATAATCAGCAGACAGATGATTCCTGGTAGCGATATGATAATAGGTTGTAAGATAAATGTAATAATTTAAGTAAATTAACCTGCATATGACATACATATGTGTGTGTCAGGACATATATTTAGACCATGAAATATATACCTAAATACATTAAGCAATGATGACTTATTATTATATCCTAGAATAGCAATAATGTCTACGTATCTGGTGTATAATAAGCATTCATGTATGTATGTATGTAATTGTATTTTCACATAGGTTGTACTATAGTCTGATCATGATCCATATGCATGACGTATAATATGTAAAACACCAACGCAGCTATTTCCCATTTGACGTACACACACGATAATACATTATTTAAAAAAAGCTTTGTACACACCCCTGCCTTCCAGGAATATATTTGGAATTCACGTATAAAACACAGTCTCTTTATTGCACGATGTCATCATCACACACAGATTCTGAAATGACGTTCACGCAACTGTCCGCCTTCGAGGCCATTGCAATCACAAGCCATAATGGAAATCCAAGACCTTCTCATTATTGAGTCTATATAGTCAAGTCTTGGAATATATAACGTGGCCTTCAGATGGTTTAATCATTCCGACTGACCACAACTTGAACTTGAAAAGATAATGGTAGATAGCGTATTCATCGCCATGATCAATCTACGAGCTGAATCAGTTTGAAAGAAGCACGCCCTCAAGTTGTCCAATCACAATGCGTAAAGGTTGTCACATGACTGGATTTTCTTTGTGCTTCTCCTGAAGAGTTTGTTTAAGATGCCTCTGGCTCCCTTATGGTGCTTCTTCTTGTCATGCTTCTTGTTCTCATTATGGGAAGAGGAAATCGGCGAGGTGCAGATGTTGAGTTTTAGCCGGATCTGGCTCAAGACGCCGACAAGGAGTTCGTCTACGTGGTGGCTGAGCGTGGCGGCCGTCTCGGCGTACTTGCAGTCGTAGCCCTCGGCGCAGAATCTGGCCTCTGAAAGACGAGCGATACAGGATTAGTGGCAATTAAGACAGCGGCAATAACAATGTGATTGTGGGTTATATTAAGTGGGCGAGGAATGACTGCCTCCAGCAGAGATCATATTATGTGCTTATGCTTAAAATATAATTCAATTATGAACGTTTGGTAAAGATGATCACGATATGTAGGAACCAGTATTGTGGTTACAGTGTTGTCTTCGTATCATTATGGAGAACCCAGGCCCAGATATTACGAAATGTTTTTATTTTTTATATTTTTTTATATTACGATTGCATGCTCAACTCAAAGATTTGTTCACAAATCCACAAATTGAATTTGAGCTTGGACATGAGTACGATTTCATGCTCATGCTCAATATGTATATGGGAATTTGTGAACAAAATTTGAGTTTAACATGGAGGCGTACTCAAAATACATTATAGTTTCGTAATCTCACGGTCCGAACGTGAATAAAAGGACGTGAATCTAAAGTAACCCTAATTCCGACCTTTAGTCACAAATTATACACCATTCATACTGCTGTCTTTACGACTACCTTACAGTGACGCCGTATCGTACACGATAGCACAGGATACAATTGTGGCCTACTTCTGGCGGTTTCTAGAGGAGCTAGAGCAATGCTAGAGTGACGTCACGAACATGCGCACGAAGCACGAAAGCTTGACATGCGACATGCGCAATGACACTTCCGGGCTAAACTAGCGTAACCGCCCGAAGTAGTCATGTGAAAGGTAGTTTATTATTGCGAACAATTAAAACAGGCGCGGTTGTTCCACGACTGTTGGCACACACACGTACAGTATTTTGTGAAGGTTATATTCTGACTGCAAAGTCTCTGCAATTTGTTTTTACACCACGTTCCTTTCTGACATAGACAGGCAAACACCCACACACAACGTAGGAGCATGGAAACCCACACAGTTCTAACATAGTGCCTCGGGGAGTACGTTAGTTATCGAATCTGTATGTAAACGTGGCCTTTCGAAAAATGCAACTGTCACGTTGTGTGTATACTTTCGAAACAACTTTCGTTATATGTATGTAAACGTGGCCTTTTGCAAAATGCAGCTGCATTTCACTGTCTACTGTATTATTTAAACATCTTTTCGCCCACGAACGAACATCAGCGTGCTTATTGTAAATGCTTATTTGTTATAATTTGACATATCATCAGATATATATTCGAACGTTCTGAAATTAAACAAATTCTATATGTCTTGATTGTTAACATCGATGTAAACAACTGACCCCGAGATTACGAAACATTTTAGTATGAATTCATTCTCAAACCCAAATTTAATATATATGTGGATATTTGAACAAATACTTTGGGTTGAGCATGAAATCGTACTCAAGAAAGTTTTTATATTATATGAGGATATGTGAACAGGCCCTAATATAATATTACGAATACAATTTATTATTCAAGCTAACATATTATATAGGGATTTATGAACAGAACTTTGAATAGAAAATTAAATCGTACACGAACAGCTTTTATAATATTGGGCCCAGGCTCCGAGATTGCGAAACCTTTTTAGTACGATTTCATGCTCAACTCAAAAGTTTGTTCATAAATCCCCATATAAAATTTGAGCTTGAGCATGAAATCGTACTAAAAAAAAGTTCCGTTAACTCTGGCTTCCAGTAGTGCGTAGTGATCTTCAATAAGTTTCCTTTGTCATAAGCGTTCCTTTCTTTCATGTAGCTAGGACATACGCATACACGTGTCTCTAGCCCCAATTCGCACTTCCAAAATCAACATCGCATTCCCCATTTCTAGAATGGCCTACTTGAGCTGCAGTTACGCTGTATATATCTTTTACGTACCATCGGCAGAAACCTTCCTCTTTCTAACCAGGTCAGTCTTGTTGGCAACCAGGATGATTGCCCTGTCTGTCCCGAGGTCGACGCGCAGATATCTGGCAATGGATTTGGCAACATCGAAGGAAGCGTGGTCCGTGATGGAAAATACCACAATATAAGCATCGACCTGGAGTTGCTCGGAGGAAATCTGCAAGAGATAGGGTAGAATGTCACGAATCCTGTTAGATTGTATGCCTGTATCTACTTCCAGAGCAACTGGCTCCACTGAAAACAGCGCTTTATATTTTTATGTTGCTTTTTGTTATGATTATTATTTGTATGATGATGATGATGATGATGATGATGATGATGATGATGATGATTATTATTATTAATATTATTATTATTATTATTATTATTATTATTATTACTTTTCTGATTACGTTTTTGTGCTCAACTCACGTGCTATGCTCAGAAACATGAGTTGAGTATAAAATCGTACTCAGAAAGGTCTGTACAGATAATGGTGACCATCCTCGACTATACATTCCATATTCATGTATGCATTTATTTCCCGATAAAACAGTCTGGATAATCGAACATCAATGTGCAATGCAGAAATAACATGACTACGGCTGCGTCAACACAATCATTTATATCCATCTCGATTATCCATTCCATTTGTATTCCAATAAATCGCCTGGATAATCGAGTATGAATGTCCAATGCAGCGATAAACTAAGTACCACGAATATGTGTCTTCCGACACATTTGAAGAGTATATGTGTTAATTTCCGCATCACGGTGGAATATTTAAGAGGTTATTTTAACCTAAGTGATGATTTGTCACCGTGTTATTGCCAAGCAATTTCCCTTCTTTCCATAGCGTTGAAATCCTACTGCAATCGTAATTTCGCCATGTCCACTAAATGCTGTTTAATGGTTCGCATTAATTCTGTAGTCTCGTCGGCGTTGGGAACGGCAGTTATTACTGATTAGACAGTGGCTTATTTCCGATGACAGTGACGTACATGTATACGGCTCCGGCCAGACGATTGGACAGTTTCCATGCAACCGACGAGATACACTTACTATATATAAGCCAATGTTATCCACGTGTAATGATCGACCTACGTGTATGGATATCCGAACATAAAACATTCGTGTACATGGGCACGTAACAGAACTCTGGATGCATGTTTTACTGTTAGATGTATTAGTATTCATATGTATGCATGTTGTACAACTATATATCTCTGTTCTTCTGTTGCATAGCCCTCTCGTAAGTGCACGATCCCCATGTTAAGATCGCCACGGTCTCGTAGTAGATCGTAGAGCTTCGAGAAACGATACCCTGATTTGCAAACATATTTTTATAATGGCATGGATTCATGTAGGCTGGCTTCGGTATACTACTCGCCTCAAGTACTCCTGCATGGTGGACATACTATACTATTAGTCGAATCTTAGATCTTATACGATAGGGTTTTATGACTAATTGAGGACGTGAAACTAATTCGCCAACCTATCTAGCCAACTAAGCTTTTGCGCATAGTGGCGCAAATTTGTACATTTAAACATCCTTTCCCTGGGATGAATTATAGTCTGGCCCCGATCGAGTTTAAATTTGAGATTGAGATTTTGTTCAGCTGAGATTTCTATGATTGATTCAGTGTTGTAACTTGCGTGAACACATAAACCCAGCTGAGTTTTACTCAAGTTACAGCACTGAGTCAATGGGAGAAATTTCAGCTGAGAAAAATCTCAAACTCAAATTTGTTTCTAGAAATCGAGACCTGTTCAGATTATGTCAATTCCGTTTGAAATAGAAATTTAGTTACATGATGTAAATAATACACTTGTATACTATACTAGATACATTAGCCGTGTATACTGTTACAATGCAGTTATCATCCTTGGTCTTGTCAGTACCAGCCGGTGCTCGCAGGTTTACTGCAACATTCAGCGCTACGGATGTTGCGGGTTTCCTCCTGACATAAACTGACAAGTCGTGATATTAGTGAAATATTCTAGAAAGCGACTTTAAACCACAATTCAAAAGTAATTAAAAAAATAAAAAATAAGTACATATTGAAAAATAGAAACATGGTTATTTATTATAAAGTATGTACTAATTAAGCTAGAAATGTAAGCGTGAATATTTTACAGAGTGGATGTCGACGAACAATTAACACTGCGCTGTAGTGTGGGTGGATGCGCGTGTACGTGTGGTGTGGTGTGGTTGGTGAATTTGTGGTAGGGGTGGTGTGTGGATGGATGCGTGTGTGGGAGTGGGGGTGGTCAGTTACTGAATGGATAATTAACCACTATCATAATTATTTTTTAAAACCCCATTGTTATCACGGTCATAAGGCTAGTTTTACCAGTCCGAACAGCTGAGCTGGTAATAATCTTTGTATCTCTCCGGAACCCATGACAATGCTTCTTATAAATAGAACAAGCGTTGATTCTGAATATATATTCTGGCTGACTAGCCTTTGTGTCTGATCACACATAGTCCATTAGGCTTATACACAAAATGTATATAAAGCAGCCATCAACTAAATATAGCGCATCAGATTATACTACAACATGTAATTACAGCTACTGGACTAAATATAGCAAAGTTCTTGCGATTATAATTCATTATCAATAGAGAAACAGCTATTCTTGATTTATGCATTGAATATGTATTACATTGACCACATGTACAATATATATCGACGTTCGATCAATGCATATTTGATACACTGCACACACATGGAACACTAGTAATAGTTTAATACAATGGACGTCTTCAACATGACGATGGCACCAAAGCTATTTTCGTGTATTATCAAAGACCCGGAAGCCTATAATATGATATACTAGGCTGAACCTAGCTATGCACGGCAAGAATAGAA
>JAUTBV010174341.1:0-23657 GCA_032361325.1 Lepetodrilus fucensis | reverse complement strand
TAATACTATAGTCGTCACCTATGGGTGAAATATTCCCGCCCGTGACGTAAAACAATAATTCACTCACTCACTCACTCTCATTATCAGTGTGTAGAACATACACAAGTTATCAGTATAATATGTTTATACATGCTATGTTGGTAATTGTTTTTATTTTCTTTCCGAAATGATTATGCTCTGACGCGATTTTGCAGATACCCGTTGATCTCAGTGTGCCTACTTAAATTCGTCCTGGACTACTTGTCTACTTCCGGATCACCTACAGAAGAATGAAGATTGCATTGGCACCGTTCCTTACTAGTACCATTGGTCATTATGTCAGGATGGCCGAGCGGGTTCTCCCGGCGTGGGTTCTAATCCCACTTCTGACCATATTTTGTGATACCATTCTCTCTCAAGCGTTAAAAAGCCCCGAGAGCATTGGTAGCATAACGAGCACATTCCGTCATTAGTCCTTTCCGTCATTCTAGTATTGTCAACAATCATTACATTCCGTCGTCTTTGAAAACTACAAGGAATGTATTATTTTCAAAGACATTAGAATAATTCATTCATTAGAATAATCAATATTCTTAACATATATTATGGTTTAGAATTTTTTTTAAATAATGTGGTTAAATATGCAAAGATATGTATCTGATTTAATAGTTTACAAATATTAGCATTAATATTTTAATTAGTGACCTTCACTGTGCATACATCGAGACTATTCATATTCAATTCCTACCATTTCCGTATGTTTTATCAATGCTATCATGTGTAAATTCCATTACCGTTAATCAGATTTCGACGTCCAATGGATTAGCAGTCCATCGCCTTTTTTCTTCTTTTTTTCTTCTATTTTTATTTAAAACACATACTGTACATGTTTTATACATTATACAAATAATCGGCCACCTCGTCTGACAAATGTCGTTCTCTCATGCGTTAAAAAGCCCCGAGAGCATTGGTAGCATAACGAGCACATTCCGTCATTGGTCCTTTCCGTCATTGTAGTATTTCCAATAGTCATTACATTCCGTTGGTAAATGCAGTACTAGTAGTTGCTGAGCATACATCCAGTGGAGATGTAATACTAAAACACATACACTTTGATGTTCAAAGTTTAATATCTTTTCAAAATTGTACAAACATGTCATTTAGAAGCGGGTCGAACCAGCCTCAAAAGAAAGAGACCAGTCGAAATATAAAGGCATTTTTACATGCTGAAACAAAAATAGTCCGCGATCAGTATAAAGATGGTCTGACACAGTCAGAGAAATAGATGAACGAAGCACTCGGAACTCATCTAATGTCAATCTGACATAATCAACGAACTTATACAAGCGAAATTCTTATCTACACACTAGCTAGACTGGCCGCCTGTCTCATAATAAAGTCGCACATATAACTGGGAACCAGTCTATACACTAGCACCATTTATGTAACATGAGACATCCCGGTTCCCTGTCACGTGAGCTACGCTGCAGCTTACGTGACCAGAACGAGGATGGAAATCAGGTAGAAAAAGGATATGGACGGAAAACTAGGGACTGCGCATGCGTAGGTGGATACGATCATTTAGTCTGGGACTGGACTATACATTTCGAAAACAATATACATTTTGGAATTTTGTCGCATCTTGAGTATAACGTAATATCGCATAGTTGGAACACTGTTGAAACAAAACATTAACGCTAGTAAAATGGCCGTAGACATTGTTATCGTTAATTACCCATTTTGAAAGTGCGCGTCTAGCCAAATGGAATGATAAACCTGTGTGAAGTGAATAAAATGTAATGATGACAATGATTTTACTTATAGTTGCGTTCTTTCGAGAAAATACGTAATAATGTATATTTAGCCTATACATAACTCATACTAATAATAATATAGCGTATTTTTTTGTAATGTAACATTTTGTACGTAATAGATGCATGATTCTTAACTTCTAACCATTTCATTCTCGTGAATACTAATCATTTCACGTATACTTTCTGAATATAATGCATGAAACATTTAATAATCTAATCAACGTAATACGATGCTAACCATAGTAACGATGCCATTGAACATGGGACAGCTAAACACATTTGTAAATGTTTTCACTTTTGTCTTTTGATTTTACGTCAACAAAATATGTTGAAATCAAGTAATCAATCATTGAAAATGCAACCATAATTTGATCATCGATGAATGATGGAACATATCTATTGTCCTAGGGAGTCGCTAGTCCACGGGACAGATGAAACGTATAATATAGCAAGGGGGCTGTAGGGGTGGCAGTTTACATTCACATGATATTCTTTTGTATGGAGATATCACATTACTTATCTTACACATCTCATGTAAGGATAGCGGTCACTGGATAGCGTGACGGGTTCTTCAAGACTTACACCAATAAATATATGAAATGCACACATATACATTACATGTAAAGGTCGTTAATGTCGGTACCCAAAACAAAACCTTTGTCATTCTATCTATCTATCTACAAATTGTTGAAAATATGTTGAATTAAAGTATAAAAAAATATCAAATCGGACTGTGTTTGAGCTTGTGATTTTACTCAGCTGAGAGTTATCCGATTGACTCAGTGCTGAGTAAAATCTCAAACCCAGCTGAGGTTTTATAAAGTTACAGCACGGAGTCAATGGGAGAAGTCTTGGCTTAGTAAAATCTCTAACTCGTTTGTTTCGAGAAATTGGAACCTGGCATTGATTCGTAGACACACTGTGTTATGTACATTATATCCCAATTAATATTAAAATTGTGTGTGTGTGTATGTGTGTGTGTGTGTGCCCCCGCATGTCTGGCGTGGGTATTATACAACTCTGCAATACAGTACACCGATTGGTTACGTTCGACCTAATCGGATGATATTTCCTTTTCCACTTTGAGGTGTTACCATTGGCATTGTTTCAAAGACGTTACAGACCAACACGCCCACCAAATAAAACACGAACATGTGCGAACATATGCCCATAGATAACGAGGTCAAATTCACCACTGTGTACTATATAGCAGAGTGGAGTGAGATTCCATATGTTACAATACGATGTATAAATATAATTCACGCACACAACTCGGGGCTTTTAGTACCGGAAATCGACATGAAATAAACCGGAACCCCACCAACTTAGAACACCTCTTATATATACTTATATAATATTCTAAAAATCTAAAATTAATTTTAAACAATGTTAGCATATTAAAATACCACCAAAAGCGTTATCCTATTAACGCTTTGTCTTAAAGTGTAATTAAAAGTTGTGAGAGAATTTTAACTTGCCAAATATATCGATCACAATGTGTATCAATGACTGTTTGAACAGACTATCGATTTGGTCCACAAATATCATGAAAGGAAAGCTAAATGTCAATCAGAAAGACTAGCGAATTGTAATTAAGGTCATCGTATCATCTTGCCACGTCTTGGACATTTGGATATACAACTCTGTTTATATTATTTTTACCAAAATAAATAACGAATACTATGTCTTCGTAAATTTCATCATTGACGCGAACACACCACCAGACTGTTCGGACGCTCCATACAGTCTTTGTCAGTTTCATATTACACTGTTCTCAGCATGACGACGTTTTGAACGTGGTTGGACTAGATCGCCATCACCATGTGAACTCTCGTCTCGTCTCGTCTCGTCTCAACACACGAGATCTCGGTCCGTTGGTCTTTTCTATTGCAGGATTGGTTTCAGATTCTGCCTGAAAGAAGAATACACGTCGAAAATGAAACCATCTGTTATTGTTATTATTTTTCTTCATGAGGTGTGACATTTCATACTTGACCTAGTTAATATATTCCAGGTAAAAAAGGAAATTAATGTTGAGAGAGAGAGAGAGAGAGAGAGAGAGAGAGAGAAAGAAATGACATAAAAACAACGCGAGACAAAACCTTAGATATGAAATATTAAACGGAAATTATATATACTTTAAAGCAAGTGTACCATGTCAAAAATAAATACATTTCGTACTTGAATTAATTCATACCAAAAATAACATTTCGTACCTGACCCAGTTAATAAAGAAACACATTTCGTACCTGATATCAAAGCTATGCCAACGTGACACCCATTCTTCGAAGTGCCAACATGGCGTTGATAGCTTTCTGCCATTTCCGCCGGTACACGAACTTGCGCAGTCGCTTTTTGGATAGAGACCTTTCCGGTATGTGGCCTTCTCGTTTTACGGACCTCTGTAGAAAACATAACATTTTGTAAAAAGAAATATCTAAACTAATACTACATCGTTTTGTAACATAATCTGTTAGGAAATAGCATTGCCGTTGATATGTGTTGCTTAATTTACTATGTGTGTTGTTGTTTAATTTACTAGTTGTGTTGTTTAATTTACTAGTTGTGTTGTTTAATTTACTATTTGTGTTGTTTAATTTACTATGTTTGTTGTGTACTATATTTATTGTTTAATTTACTATATTTGCTGTTAAGAACATATTGTGAACACTTACCCTTAGCCATTGATGTTCCAGACAGTTAGCAGCCGACATTCGCTTCCTTTAAACAACAAATTAATACGTGTATATATTGCAAAGCTCAAGGTCGTGTACATTCGAAATCTCAATTATGCCAATTTTGTAAATAAAAATGAAAATTGATATACAATTATCGATATTTCTAAAATGATCATGGCTATTACATTTTATTTTGTCATTATTTTAATTTTATTTTTAGAATAAGCCAATAAAACATCCCAAAGTCAAACAAGTATTTGTTCATATTAACAACCATTTGACATTTACAGATGTACATCCATTAAATTATAAGTAATGTATTAAGAACATACCTTGGATCCTTTATAAGTAGTTTAGAAATGAAATCCTTTGCTTCCTTGGATATATTATCGAACTCTTCTGCGTTGAAGTCCCATTGAGCTGTCGTTACATTTACAAGGGTGTCTGGTTCGTTGTCACCCATAAAGGGAGATAACCCCGATAACCTATGCAAAAGAATGAACACATTACAAGATGTCATACCATTCTATTGCATCATTCAAGAGCATATCAAATATATATATATAATTGCACAATTTAATACACATTTAAAATACTGGCATTTCAGATTTCACAGTGTATTGCTTTTGTTCTTTCAACGACAGCAGAATGCCTATTATTATAAGGGCCTACTCAAATGACCTTCAAATTGAATCACTATTATTTGCAAATTAATACATGGAATTATTCTGTATGCATAATGTAACATATCAAGCTAAAACATTCAAATAAGCAGAGTAAAGAAACTTACAAGACATAGCATATCACGCCTATGCTCCACATGTCTGTCGAATAGCTGATGGGGTCAAAGTTCACGACTTCCGGCGCCACGAATTCCGGGGTTCCAAACAGTACCCTGAGATCTTGTTTAGGCTTGTATTTTCTGGCTAACCCGAAGTCGATTATTTTGATTCTGTTCCCTTCTCTTGTTAGACATAATATGTTCTCGGGCTGAAAGTAAACCAATAAAGATTAGAAACATATTTTTGGAGACCATTATTTGAGAATTCTGTTACCATATATTATTTTTGGTTTGTTTCTGTGGTTGAGCTCAGAATCACTTTCGATGTGATTTCGCGCATTATGTGGCTGTTTAGGTGGAAGCCTACTGCAACTGTAGGGTAAAGTGTTGCAGTAACCCAGCGAGAACCTGCTGATACTGAGAAACCATGTACAACGTTATCTATACTTAAGACATTATACCAAAATAAGTTTGCGATATACAAATACACGAACGCGGTGAGTTTGGAAGATACAATATTTTATCTTGTTTTCCCTCTGTTTTATTTGTACCACTGCAGTTCTCAGATCGCTGTGCAAACACAGATATAACAAGACTTCCAATAAACTAACTGCTCGAGATATGCAGTTGATAAAGCAAAGATTGTCGTTTGAAATGAAAATAAAATAACCTATTCGACGAGTACCACTGCTCGATTTCAGAAAGAGCTTTTATCTGGTCTGGAGTCATTTCATTAAATGTTATTAGATTATTCTTCTGTCTTAGTCAACTCATTGATGACTTTACATAATACTAGTATATGCTTTGGATTATGAGAACAGATAATACACATTGGAAATGATATTCAAGAGATTGCAGCATTTATACAGCATTAGTCTACCCATGAACTATTTTCAATTCGTGTAAATTTAGATGTCAAAAGTGTAAAATACTATTATCTTCCTCATACATCCCGAGTAAATATATCCCGAGTTCACATAACTGTCTGGAGTCAAATGCAGCATCAGAAGTGTTCCGATGGACTGCGAATGCCAGAATGTTATAGAATCCATCAGACAATGTTGATCTAGGCCTGGATCTGGTATCTACAGCATTATCCAAAGAGCGCCCAACGGCGTAATAGGTAAAAAAATCACTGGCCAACATACAAGGCCCCATGCTGTTTTGATATAGATAAGCATTAGATCCTTGTTTGACATTCATTGTGTTCCAACAGGAGTCGGGCGTTGGAGATACACGCTTTAATGCCACGTTCCCTTAAATGCCATGTAATTATAATAACGTACGTACCCCAGCAAGAATGTTCGATGACAGATTCTAGCATTATGTAATATGGTACGTGGGATATACTAATAACCTGCCTGGTACGAGATGTTGTAACTCTAACGTAACGTCAATCTTAGACTACACCGTTACCAAGGTTGACGTTAATATAAGGTTTACGTTAGTTATTCCTGTTCGTACAGGAGGGCCCTTACCTGAGATCCATAGACGTAAATCTAATGTAACATTTACTCAAATCTTATCCATAGACCACACAATTGCTATCGTTGGAATTACGGTTACCTAAGACTTTGAGTCATGTGCATCTAACTAACCCTCTACCTGCTGAAGGCAACCGGAGATCCATAAAGAGCAGTATTTGTGATTAATCCAGCAAGGAGATGGTTAAAGGTGCTTACAATCTGATGTAAAATCACAACCTTTGAAATTCTGTGGATATATACTAATAAGCCGTGATGTAAGTGAAATAATCTGGAAAGAGGCTATAAACCCCAATTAAAAACAATAAATAAATATGAATGCAAAGTACAGTCCACCGGTAACCAAACCACACAATAAAAACAACTGCTTGTTAGAATAATGATTGCTGAACGTATTCCCAGAGACATACATGTATATAATTATCTGATCATACCAAGCACATCCTGCATTCACCTGTCCATATACGTCAATCACACAACAGGTGGGGGGAGGAGACCTAACCATCAAAAACATCAAAACCAGTTGCTGGTTAGACTGTGTTCATCGTGCACACGCGGCGCCAATCATGAAGCAGCCATAATTCAAAACCCACGATCTTGCATCTACGGCCCGGACAACACCGTTCTGAACTGACGTCAAACGCCCAAGCAACAGGTGCGAACACTGATGGTACATTGGTACCATATATTTGTGTACGTGGAGATTATATTGATACCACACGATGTATTGGACGAGAGGTTGTATATATGTGTCGACGGGGGCACCTTGAGGTCACTGCCTAGCACGTAGCCTACAGTTTGTTTTGTAATCGTTCTTAAAGGATTTGACGTACTCGTTGTTAAAGTGTTCTTTTGTAATCGTTTAATCGTTTTAACATGTTTTTGTAATATGCTTTTGTAATCGTTGTTAATATGTTTATGTAATACGGTTTTGTAATAGTTTATTAAATGGTTTTTGTAAATTGATTTTGTAAACCTTGGTAACGATCTTCGTAATAAGTTTTGTAATCGTTGTCAACGGTTTAAACGGTTTGTGTAATGAGAGAGAGAGAGAGGGGGGAGAGAGAGAGAGGAGATAGAGAGAGGGATAGAGAGAGAGGGATAGAGAGAGAGAGAGAGAGAGAGAGATAGAGAGAGAGATTGAGATGCGGGAGAGCGAGACCGTAGAATTATAACAAAGGAATCAGTGGTAGTTTCATAACATGGTACATACCTTCATATCTAAGTGGAGTACGTTCTTGGAGTGCATGAAAGCCACTCCCTCACAGATCTGCCTGAGGAACATCACACACGCTTTCTCCGTCAAGATGAAGTCGTCGTTAATGACGCGCTCAAACAGCTCTCCTCCGTTGATGCTAAAACGATAAAAACCTGTGATATTAGTCACTGACAACTTGAGGAAATATCGCTAAAGGGAGGATACATCAAGGTGCTGACCGAGATTCGCTGAAATCACGTCCAATTTGTATTTCGAAGTGATTTACTATCATTTAGACTCGATAAAAGACACGGCCATATGACGTGCATGTAACATACTGCTTGTCTATTACCAATTCCAGTAGAAATTTGAAAAGAAAAAGAAACATAAATATTTGTCCAAATTAAAGCAAAATGTATTTTCGATGTACATTATACGAATATCAGTCTGTTAGACATGCTAGACTATGTGTGTGTTTGATTTGTATGTTTTTGTATTTATTTAAGAATTTAAATATATTTTTTTGTTATTTTTTTTATTTTTTTAAAGTTGGGATAACAATGGCGGTAGTACTCACAGTTCTAAGACTAAACAGAAGCAGTTTTTATTCTCGAAGGCGGCGTACAGTTGTAGTAATCTGGGATGTTGGAGACATTTCATAATCTCCACCTCGTTGGTGATGTCGTTACGATCTGATGGACACGAGAACTCGATGAATTTGGCGGCCAACTGTCTCCCAGAACGCTTTTCCCGACATTTCTTCACCTCTCCAAATTTACCCCTGGCAATAGAAGGACATAATGTATTAACCCACATAGAGATGGTGAAAATCCACCTCACATTTCTAGAATATATCATACGAGAAATATGAGGACAGTCTAATAGTTTCGTGACAAGTTTTTTTTATTTTAATATTAATTTTAAATATCATTAAAAATGGAAAATAAATTGCTACGAAACGTCTTTGACACGGACTATGGGGGTCTAGGAATCGGTTTTACCCGGCAAAACAAACGAAGCTCCCTAGATACAGTGTATTACAATTTGGCACTCGACCAATCAGATTCTTATAATGTTATCTGAATGGTAAGTAATACTTCATTTTCCCAATGGCTTCGTTCTTTACGTCAAGATTGTGAGAAGCGAAGTAAGTGGAAGACGGAGTTCGAATAGTGAATTTGACATACTGTACTCTAATAATAGTATTTTAATACCGACTAATGAGAACAACCAGTTGAAATAACAAATATATAATATAATGGAAAATACAGTATGTACACCGAGAGGGAAAAATAATATCGCTCTCGTTATTTCTTTCTTTCTATCTCATTTCTCTTTCTCTCTCCCATCTCTCTCACCCACTCTTCTCACTCACTCACTCTCTCTCTCTCTCTCTCTCTATCTATCTATCTATCTATCTCTCTCTCTCTCATAGGTAGTACGATATAAACAACTAATATAATGATACGTACACTAAACACGCAACTGTCCATTTTAGAAAACTGTCAGGGCATTTAGGAATTTACAAAATATACATAAACATCCGAATTGTTTACATAGTGACGGCGACAGTCTGCGTGTTATCTCAGAAACAGCTTACTAAGAGGTTACAGAGCCTTCCATCTTACAGTAAGCTTACATGAGATAACGTTATACTGCTGGAGCCATTGGGCCCACGATGAAGGAAACAGGATGAAAGACCCATCACTAGATCATTGTAAATAGTCCATACATAGCTCATTGTAAATTACCATGAACAGTTAGCTTATTGTAAATGTTCGGTCTGAGTTATACACAATTATGTTCCAATGGCGCCATGATGTCCACGCGTTTCTGTAACGTATTAATTTTGTATCTAGTATTTTGATGATGTATTCGCCGTAATAATCTGTCACATGAAATATATGAATAGATTCATGTGTCTTGTGTAGTTATATCATACCAGAGACATACATATATGTAAACAAATACGTAGAACTCTTTAGTAATGTTATCGGTTTAACTCCTTTTCAGGCATGCCACTTAAAATATTTTAACATTAGTTAACTATTCCAGATCCTTTCCCATGGTCGCAAAACAATTTGAAAAACATTTTGGTCAAAAATTCACATAATTATACTAGTATTCACATATACTAGTATAATAATTATAATATTGCATGATTGCTTACGGACATGAATTGTTTCGCGTGTTAATTGTGTAGGTAATTAATGCAGCAATATTATACTTACTTTCCCAATAGAATGTCGACATTGTATTCATCTGTGACCCATTTGTCTTTTCTGATAACAACATCATTGACTTCAAAAGGACAGTCATCACCTGAAGGAAGGAATAATTTAAACATATATTCATCAAATATAATATGGTAATAGGTATCTGAAATTATTACTAAAAATAAATCTTTGTCGTGATTTACCATTATGATAAAGAAACATTTAAAGTACGACTTGTTCTATATTAATTCGGAACATATTTTGTCTCTCAATCAAAGATATTGGCACAACATAATATTATATTACATTTTGATATTCCATTACATTTGCATCGATATACAGGTAATTGGGGCGGCTTTCAGCTTTTGTAGGATAAATATTATTGTATTAACTGTATTCATTTTACTCTTATACCAACATGTATGGAGAAAGAATAAACAAATTTGAAATGTGAAAATGCATACAGTTGGAGAAGTGGGTTTGAGGAATGTTAAAGATCACTTGAAGTACTAGTATATGAGGAGAAACCAATACATTCAATCTGTTATTTTATATTGTATAGCTTATTTTATACACCTACCTATTGAGACTAGCAATATCTATAAGATGCAACCATGTTCATAAAACACAAGTCCTCAAAACTATTTTCACAAACCACGAGTCGGTAAAAGTAACGGATCCGAATTTGAACGGTGACCGTAACAAGGTCGAATCTAATCAATTACTCAAACAAGAATTCCATCATTGTTTTAATGTCTCAAATTACCAAGAAACCACAACGAAACAATGCCATCAACGTGAAGATATTCACAAGTTGACGGCCACCGGTGTGCTGCAAGGTGATGTATTGAACACCATCACATTAACAGTGTCTCCGCAAATCTGACAAACACGCGCAGTGGATCGCTATTTACATGCGTATTTGAAGAGAAAATAAGAACAGGGATTATCGGCTCGTCTTCAGTATACTTTCCTTGACTTCAGTTGTCATTTCCATTGTCTCTCTGTTTGTTCCCAGAAGGAAATGTAATTAAGCTCATTGTAAGAACAAGCCGGAGCTATTTGTATTGTTGGCATAGTTTCACCAAGGGCCAACAAAACCGGAGTAATCTTAAACACAACCTTGACCTATCTACTATGACCGTGGGTCGATAGAAAAATAACTTACAACGTAAAAAACATTTTCTTTTGAACAATAGTCGTATGTTCGCCTACTAATTGCAGAATCTAACGAGGGTCGACAATCTGGTTAAAATTAGAACAATAAGAATTTCCAAGGTGTCCACGGCCAATCTCGGTCAAATTTATAACCATATTTATCAATTTATACAACGGTGTCACGCAATTATTGCATGCATATATTACGCAGTTTAATGACAGTATGAACATTGTCATCGAAACTTCACTTCAGAAGTGAATTTCCATTGTATGCGTGATCTATTGACGTGTTTACACATAGAACCGTGAAGGTTATGTCGACATGCTACTGTTTACAAACCTATGAGCTGTCGGCACCAATACTTCGCATACTTAGGATCAATCACTACCTTTCAGACCTACAGTTTTATAACTAATTAATAATAATATGCGCATTTAATTGCGCAAAAATCTACGTTTGAAAGCGTTAATAAAAAATAATTAAAAAATGTTCTCACCTCCTGTTGGGTCGCTTTCGTCTACATGGACTTTGGTCACCCTATCCCGGTTCTCCATTGCACACCTGTCAGCAGAAGAAACCATTGTTATTGTCATCTCGGAAAAGTCAGCAGGAAACATTTTGAATTGGCATATTTGGGACCATTTTCGAAACACAGTTCACCGAGCATTCCTAATCCTTGCCAAAGACGTTTCGTGGCACATTTTTCGATGTTTAATGATTTTTTACCTTTTTATTTTATATTTCCATTTTTCAAAAAAATGTCAACAAACATTAAAAATAGAAATAATTGCCACGAAACGTCTTTGACAAGGACTACGAGCCTTCCGTACTTAAAAATCCATTTGACGAATGTATACGTAGGCATTATGGTCTGTGTTTCGAGGATACAACATCACATATTCAAGAAAAAAAGAAAAACTCACTTCTTTAGCGAAATGTATGGAAAATCCTTTCACCCATTTCAGCGGTTATTCTGGTTATGTGTGCTATATAAATGTGTATAATAACACTATGTGGCGTGTGTAGGTTCTATGTGACTAATACTATGTGACTAAAATATCAATGTGGGTTACACGTGTGTATCATAAATACAATTTTAATGAGTGACTGAAACCATATTCATCTGTTTCAACTGTGCTAAACTGGTTAATATGCACATAACCCGTTGAATGCACATAGGCCGAGTTTATCACTTAACGATAGACTCTAGTGTTTTGAACAGACACTATTTATTCGTGCAGGTTAAAGCGTATGAGAATGCTACAAGACCGCATTCTTAACCTTCACTGAAATCTACATAGCAGGGATATTTATTACATGACGGTGCCACCCGAATTACCATGAGAACAACCTATATATGCATGTATACTGAAACACTATAGAAATGCATCACATAGTCACCACAACAACATCACAAATTCCTTTGGTCAGATTATCGAACACTTGCTAAGTACCTTGGGTAAACATTGTGAGAATATTAACGTTGTCTCGCGAGCGTTGCGCCCAGTTCGTCAAACATACTACTAAAGGTAGACAACTCTGTAAAAGCAAATTTGTGAAATCACGTTTAATTAACAGTGTTAATTGTCTTGGGATGTGATAGTAAAACAAAGGCAGTTGAGAATGTTTTCATTCTAGATGTGACTCCGTGATTGTTCATTAGTCCGGTGGTTGTCAAACATCCTGTGACCTTGTTCTATACATCATGTCCAGTTGCTAATCCTGACTTTTGACGTGACCTTTGGCCGTAATTGAAATTGACCTCAAACTGTGTGTTGGGTGTGTATGCACTTGAAAACTAGTGTCTCTTTCCTCAAAACATTAGCCATAAACATAGATATGTTACATACAGTACTGCAAAGTAGAATACCACACAACTTAAGTTTTACATGTAAAAATGTATTATAGTATTTTTAGATAAATGCTTTGATGAAAACATGGACATAAACATTTGAATGAAATCGCTATATTGAAATCCATTGAAAATCAAGGTTTATGGAGCTTTAATTGTGTATGTTTCTTGAAAACAATCGGTTGAATTTTAGGCATTAACAAGTTGTAGAAAATACCATATCCCAAACTGACGTATTTATTATACAAACCATTATTCATTAAATAACTCGTTATAGTCCAATTGTGTCTACAATAATGTTAACTGCGTTTTATTATTCTCTTTAGGTATTTATCTAACTAAATTTTAGTTTGAATACAGATAGGATATACCGCTACATGTTGTTTGTATTCTGATGCTATCTATATACACATGTATAACCATTGTAGTTCTCTTTATAAGACTATATTAACTAAATACAAGACAGTATGCACATATACAGTTGAATTGCCTCATACAAATATGGCACTGCGTTCAGACAATAAATATTTCATTACCTAACCAGAGCCATGGTATTGTGTTATAAATATGCATGACACTTTATCGAGTTTTCGTACACAAACTGCTCGATATGTCTCAGAAAACGTCAATACCTTTGTCCCCATCTGCAAGGATAAGATAATTGAAATAAGTTCATATATATTGACGTTTTACTTTTCTATTTACTCCATTAGTCAGCGTGAATAGCTTGCACCGTGGGAAACACGCATGAGTATCTGTATACTTTCAAAGGACCTATTGTATATCCCACCAGAAGCATTTTTATTAAGTATGATAAATAATAATTTCTGTTAAGTGGGTAAAATAAATCTCTTTTTTTTTTATCGTAAATACGAAATATGAATCTAAGTAATGTGTGAAGTATATTTTTTCTCGTGTAGGGCCTAAATGAAAACTGTGTGTGAACTATAATTTCTCTGTTGCAGATGAAATTATGAATGTAAAGAATGTCGATCAACTACATTTTTTTAGTAATACAAGCACCCCATTTAACGCAGTTTGGTGTAGCTACCCACCGACAGTTATCAATAAGGTATCTCTGGTTACTTCAACAAGATTATAACCAGTCTGGAATTCCAGGCCGATGGTTTTACGATAGCTGTGGCCTAACAGGATATCAGCTATTGCGGAAGATTCCTGATATTCTATAGACGTCTAGCCAAACGAGTAGATAAGAAGCAAGTTCACGACATCGTGTGATTCAATGAGTAGGAAGCACTTAGAGTCCGTACCGTTTACAATCATAATTGCAACTGGAATGTCAAGTAGCTAGTAATCCAGAATACGTTAGGTGAGAATGCATCTCAAGCCATCGTATGCATTCAAGAGTGGTGAACACTTAGAACCGATTCCGTTTACAGTCATACTGAAACTTGTAATCCGGAATACGTTAGGTGATAATGCATCTCGAGACATCGTACGGTATGCAATCAAGAGTGGTGAGCACTTAGAACCGGTACCGTTTGTTGAAACTGGAATGTCACGTAGCTTAGAATCCGGAATCGGTTGTTAAGTTGTCAAGGTGTCTAAGTATTAATATGCACAGAACACAAAGCCCGTGTTTTACTAACATTAGGGAAACAAGAAGTGTGTTGCCGCACACTATTTAGACGCTGAAGATAAAAGCAAAAGGAAGTAGAATATTTCCACAAGTCAAAAGTTGTAAAACAACGCAATAACTCGCGTAATATATTTCCACTATCTCCAAGGCATCCTCGAAAACACAGACCATTATTTGACGGAGGTTAGTGTAGTCATAATGGCCTGTGTTTTCGAGGATGTTTCCAAGGATGATGATACTAGTATATCCTTTCTTACTATACTAGTATTACTATATTAATACTAATTCAATTGATAACCTTTATTATTATTTCTTATATCATGCACTAAGTTAGTTGAGAAGCATGAAACCAGAACGTATTGAAACTTGCTGTAAAGTATTGTTTTTCAGAATGTCCAACCTTCCTGTCGCACCAAGACATAGAATTGCCCAGCAAACCCCATCGCTCGTCAAAGATTCGCTTTCAATTCGCGGCATTCCTGCAACGTTCAGGGTTTGATTGCATAGATTAACCAAGTGTACTTACTATCAGTATGCGACGCGCACAACATGTATGGAAATCGACGGCCAACAACAGATGATGACATAGTCTTCAAGTTGGACATGCACCCAAGTTAAGTACGTCACTGGCTATTGGGTATTTATCAGAATATACACACGGTCGAATAGATGACAGCTAGTGCATGTTCACTACAGATGATATTATATGATATGATATATACATTATTTGTATTGCGCAACATCTGCTAAGATCAAAGATGCGCTTTGTGTGAGTGAGTAAACATGAACATTATCAGAAGGCAGAAGCAGTAAGGGAGATGGTGACATAGTTTTCTATCTGGACATGCACCCAAGTATGCCACTAACTATACGGTATTGCATGAGGACGGTTCCATCAGAATGTACCACGCATATGTAGCTATTGACAGTTCAAGATAATAGGGCTGGAAGGAATGGCGGGAGCCTCATTGTGAAACTGACTTCTAGGTACAGTTTGGCTCCTACGAGGATAAGCGGCAAGCTCATCCAACTGCGCATTCATTAAGAACCAGTTTAGAAAGGGAAAAAACATTGTTCCCATATTAGGTCATGGCTATTGTGGCTATACAGTCTACTGCAGGTGTAGTTATGTATATACTAGTGCGAAGCGCAGAGCAACACATTTGTGCTAGTTTACGTGCTGTACCCACCACTTATCAGGCCTATTGCAACATATGATGGCATAGTCTTCAAACTGGACATGTATGTCAATGCCAATGGTTAGAAGAAATTGTATCATAATCCCTTTAAATGGTCCGATCAGAATGTTCTAGATAGCTAGTTTGTATCAGTATGTACACATTGTCATATAGATGGCAGCTTTTGTCAAGTTCTAGATAACTGATCATCGATGCATGTCGGAATAATCGATTAAGAACCTGTATGCATAAGGTGAAACATATAATTAGATACATGTTATGTATTGATTTGGTAGATGTGTGGGATGGTTACGTAGAAACCAGTCATGGACATAGTATGCAGAGGACAATTTTATGTTATTAATTAAGAAAAGATGGATATATCATATAATTTAAAAGTAATGATACACATTGATGAGGGTGGTTGAGGTAGTGGTTAAATAGTTCTACAATAGATAGAGAGAGATATATAGAGAGAGAGAAAGAGAGAAAGAGAGAAAGAGAAAGAGAGAAAGAGAGAGAAAGAGAGAGAGATGGGAGAGAGAAACAAGAGCGCGAGGGAAAATCAATGGAATGAATTACAATGTGTACAATATTAAAATAGCTAAGCAATTAATCGTGTAACCTATACTTAGAAAAGTCTTCAATTGTTTTTGCTGACATAGCAAAGAATGCAACACTACATAGATAGTATAACGTTGACATACACAGTGTATCTACCTTAACGTTTCTGGCAAGTCTTCCATCGTCTAGTGCAAAGTATAACTACTATTGCTGCCAATGTGTGGACCCAATGTTCACAGTGTTCCAGGCTATACGTATTACTGACTCCTTTCAAGAACTGTTCGTGATGTATATTTGCGCATTTCACAATGGGATCGATATCCCTACATCAACCTGACAGGACGTGTCACGACACTGACAATTAATTAATAAATGATGCTTATAAATAACCTCTTAGTAAGTAGCACGGACAATACTAGAAACCATATGACGTATAATTCCAAAATTAGCGAGAATACTTTACATTATTTAACATTTACTAGTATCTGGAATTTAAAATAATAATTATTATATAATTTTTTTAAAACACCGGGAAATCAAAAGGGAAACTTATTTAAGACATGGCGCAGAGGGAAACTAAACTGATATAAACGTCATGACATACGCAATAGAGTGTTGTGATTGATTGATTGATTGATTGATTAGTGCCAGTGGATATCAAATCAAATCATGCTCGTGTCATCATGACTCATAACATGCACTTTTAACAAGAACATCTCCCATAGCAACTAATTAATTAAAGGTGGAATTAATTATTGTGTCTGCGCTTCTGTTTTCTATTACGTACCATGACTCAATAGCTTAGTGCCACGGGTAAGTATAATATCTGAAGTACTAAAGGAATATCGCCAAATTTTATATGAGATTACTTATTAGCTTTGCAATTGGTCTCCCGAAGATGTACATACTGATTAAATCATGATAGGTGCATTGCGATAACTCAGTTTTAAGCAGGAATAAACTACGTGTACGTCAAATAATGATTAGTTGGTGTTTGGGTGTTATAGTCTACTTTAAAGATTGTTTTCACTACGTCTAACTGTTACACCCATAAGTGATTAACACACACACATACACACACACACACACACACACACACACACACACACACACACACACACACACACACAATAATGTACACCCATTCACCACTGTATTAGAATAGTTTAACATTCAAATTATGTAGTGATTAACACAAGGGGCTAATGGTATTTCAGTATGATGATGCAAACCTGTCTAATATTGTCAGCTGCTATCTCTGCATTATCTTATCTCTATAGTGCTATGGTAGAGCTATGCTCAGTGCTTAAGCACATAGCTTTTGATCTAGTATACATGTATTGCTTTTAAGAACCTTGCAAAGTCTCTGCAGACAGGATAATGCGTTGAGCGTATGTATCTCCATGGATACAATCTACGGATAACTAAAGTACTTATAATATAATGAGGAAAAAATTGGTGCTGAAAAATCTCAGCAAGATAAAGCACGGTTACAAAATAATGTGTTTTGAGTGGAGAACCATTTCGTCTATTTTCTCTCTCTCTATCTCTATCTCTCTCTCTCTCTGTCTCTCTCTCTCGCTCTCTCTCGCGCGCTCTGTCTCTCTCTCTCCCTCTCTCTCTCGCTCTCTCACTCTCTCTCTCTCTCGCTCTCTCTCGCCCTCTCTCTCTCTCTCTTATTGCACAAATATTTAACCACTACCACAATCACTCTCAGCAATGACAATGCGTGTCTTTACTTTTTCGTTACATGAGTATGCGCGTGCGTATCTGTTTGTTCTGTTATTAACATCAATAACAGTTTACCATAATCTCTGTGACGTACTATAACAAAATTAAGTATCATGTCTTTGATGTTTGCAATAGATACATAAACATATGCTTATTGTAATAGGAAGCATACACTAACGAGAAGGGCTTATTACATTTAAAACACAAATGTAAAACTGAAAGTAAAAGTATAAACAAACCATAATTCATGTATAGCCTGCTTACTTTAATTCTTATAAGCATACATCCGCATAGTCACTCGAATACGCATATTAAACAACTAAATATGTAAATCTGAAAGTAGAACCAACTATAAACAAACTAAAATACATATAAGTCTACTTACTTCAACTTGTAGAAACATACATCCGTATAGTCGTTCTCGACTCCCACATCTTTTTCACAAACTTCGAATTCTGACTGAGCGTAATGACCCATTGTGTTTTGTTTGATATCCGATTGTCTGTGTGGTACATCCCTTGTTTCACAGCCTCTTACAAACACCGATGTTGTTTAAAGCCGAGACACACCTTTCTATGATAAAGCGATTTCTCTACTGCTTAAAATGCTTTGCTGTTCAGTAGGCCAGGCAAAGAATCTCCCCGTGAGATCATTGGCTCCTACCGACACAGCTGACCAACCAGCGCTCGAGATCTACTTCCCATGTCTTAACAATTTGTACGTGAGTGCGTTCGTTTAGCAAGTCGTGGAACATCGTTCTGCTATATGAACATCTGAAGGACGAGTATATATATCGAATTGTTAAAAGTATTAGAACTGTTCAGAGTTGGCAAGGCCAGTTCATTAGTTGGTATATGAGATGTAAATATTTATTAAAATCATTCTAAGATCCCATCTTTGAAACAGTGTCTATTCATTCACAGTAGAAACATATACACTCGTAGCCATGATAACATGTTAGTAAAAGTAATGAATTTGACGCCATTCAAGTATTTGTATTCATTTGATTAATATTAATATCCAATTCCGATATGAGAGATCTTGTTTTATTCATAATAGGCAACATTTGTACATTCTTCTTAAGAGAAATATATTCAAAAAGTGAACATAAATCATTGCATTTGCTATATTTCTTAATTATTCAAATACTATGCTATCAAAAACAATTTAAGAAAAGCAAACACACATACACACAAAAAGAAAAAAGAAAGACAACAACATTAAATCCAATACAACTATGTGTTCCCCAAGCACACGGTTCGAGGATACTAGTAACTCCGAAAGATACCGACCACCAACGTAATGCGCCCCTCTTATGAATGAGACGCCGTGCCCACACGTAAACACGCTGTACAGCCCTATATGGAATGTATAGGGCACATAACATACCCGTTACCGCATTCACATATGTTCGTCACGTTATTTGGTCTGCACACTAAATCAATAACCCCGAGGTTACACAGACAACACAGGCAGGCCTCCGGGTACATACCTTTACCCACCACATAACCCGGTAATAATAAATAAATACATCTGAAGATGGTAACCGCGTGTCGAATTTGAAGTATGCGTGGTATGGAATGATATTCAAATAGGACATTGCATATAAAGATACGGATTGTGTGGTCTGTGAAAATTAAGGTCTCTATTGATGCGTAAAGGTATGTACTGGTGAGATACAAATAGTAGAAATCCTGTCCGGTTAGGGCTGATTCACACGGTGTAACACAATGCTACACAGGTTTTACATTCGAATATCGACAACTGATATGTTTGCCTGCATAGATAAAAGATTAGTCATGATGTATAGTGAAAGAGATCAATATAGGTGGTAAAGTTTGTTGCTGTGTGAGGTCATAGTATATAAATACGTAAACAAATAAATATAGTCGTTACCGGGTGTTTATATATACACATTTCAACTAGATTAATAAATGCATGTATCTTGTAATGTGTGAATGAGAGAACGAATGGAGAGAGAGAGAGAGAGAGGGGGGAGATACATGTTCAAAGAAGAGAGACGAGAAATGGGCAGTGAGAGAGAGAGAGAGAGAGAGAGAGAGAGAGAGAGGGGAGATACATGTTCAAAGAAGAGAGACGAGAAATGGGTAGTGAGAGAGAGAGAGAGTGAGAGAGAGAAAGCGAGAGAGAGAGAGAGATAGAGATAAAGATATACAGAGATAGGGGAGAGGGACATTTTCAAAGAATAAAGAAAGACGGGAAATGGGAAGAGAGAGAGAGAAGAGAGAGAGAGAGAGGGGGGAGATATAAATGTTCAAAGAAGAGAGACGAGAAATGGAAAGAGAGAGAGATAGAGAGAGGGGAGGGAGGGAAACTTTCAAAGAAGAGAGAGATAGAGAGATGGGGAGAGTGTGTAGCTAGACACATGCAGACAGACATAACATATAGTATTAATAGCATTATTTTATTAGATATCTAACCCATGACCAGCAGCAAATAAACAATAAACTATGTTTTATTCCCATAACCAACAACGATTAACAGTGTCGCCATGCATGAAAGTGGCACCTCATTTTCACGTATGCGAATCTCGTCAAATGGCAATTACACAAATATATGACATGTCTGACAGTCGAGACATCATGACTAACGGTTTGTTTTATTTCAGCCTACTCATCCATTTGATTTCTTTGTCCACAAATATATTCGTTTACCGACACCGGTCAAGAACGTCATTTCGCGATGTCAACAAAAGTCTCCCGTTTAAAGAGAAACAACTATATTATGTGCGGCGTATGTTTGGTAGGCAACAAGAATATGTTGTTGTTGGTTCTGTACAACGTGTGATAAGATTGCAAACGCAGGGCGAAATTCTCGAGCTGTTCATGGTACACTGGGAATACTATGCACTAGAGAAAACACAAATAAATAACATGCACTAGAGAAAACACCTAGTTATTACTTGAATTTGTTACAAGGAATACCTACCTACGTATGCTAATCGATGCTATTTTAAGAGCATACTTAAAACGCGAAGTAATACTCTATTTAAAAAGGTTCTAAATATATAAATAAGAGCATAAGTATATTAATCGATGCTATTTTCAGAGCATACATAACACACGAAATACTACAATATTTAAAATATATGAAGGCTCATATTATATTACTCGAATTCAGTAATCGATTATACATTCAGAGCATTTATAAAATGTGAAATAATGCTATGGTATGACAAGTCTGTATTGATGGAATTCCTGAAGAAACAAGACGTACATTGTGTGTGAGGAGTTCTGCGTCCACTTACATAAAACGTATTGGGCTCAGTACGCTTCCCTGTATGACTCAGTCGTCGCTAATAGTAATACATAATTACAAGAAGGGTATTACAACCTTCCCGAATAAAAAACGGTGTACTAGTATATCATTACAGTGATTCAGCGATTATTTAACGTTAATACGTACTCGTCACTAATTCATTATTGTGCTATAGTTTATACAACCTTTATTCGATTCTATATTATCTTGATTTTTGTATCTCATAAATCGCTGAGCGATTGGTCATATGTATGAATGTATTTATGTTTTTGTATGTAATTTATGTATATTGCTATGTCTACCTATGAGCGAGACGTTAATAAACCTTTCTGTATGTCTGTCTGTCTATCTGTCCGTCTGTCTGTCTGTCTTTCTATAGCTATAGATGTATGTGGACGCTTGTGCCTCAGATAATGATGATTAGATGCGGTAGCGGATACAAGGGCTGGCCACCGGAGCGATGCCATTTAATAACTAGCCTCACAAAAAAAGTTATGATTGTTAGCTACTGAGGTGTACATATAATATGGGCTATTATTATACAGTGTATATCCACATAGTAAGCATAACTTGAGCATATCTGTGTATATAAATGTATTTGCATTTTGTCATCCCTTCAGCAAAAATATGCAAAAGGGACGTAGGAAACGTTTTGCAACAAAAATAAATAATAATAATGCAATTCTATAGCGCCTAATCTCCAGCTTATAGCTGTAAAGTGGGCGTTCAATAAAAGTTATACAAGCGTGAATGAAGACACTTTTGAAAATGTACATACATGTAGGCCTACATTGATAATAGTTAATATAGTATCAACAATATCGTCCATGATGTCATAAACATACATAGGCTACATGTATGCTGAGAGTAAATTAGGAACACAAATACAGTAAATAATGATTAAATGGTGCTTTTTATAAATTGTAAAATCACATATAAAATTGGTTGATAGGCTAATTTAAAATATGTTCTTAAAGTGCGCTAGACTTCTCCATGACATTCAGGCAGACGGTCAAAAGGTGTGAAGGTGAAGTCATATTATACCAGATAGCAAGTACTTCTAGTTCAAGTACAACACGGAGAACAAGTCACCTGGAAAGAATTGGGAATATCCCTCTGTATATATACAATAAACAGGTTACGTCAATGAAGTGCGCAATTCTCACACAATGCCAGTCTGCAAGACACTGAAGCGGTACACAATAAACAAGGCTAGATTCCATCTGTACAACATACCAATGGTCTGTATAGGCCTATACTCCCTCATGTTTTTCACGTGAGTATAACACCTAAAGGTTACCTGTCAATATACGTCAGCTACAGTAGAACAATGAGTTCCTGTTTATTGGAACACGACACCAAAACGCACCTGGTAGGCGCGTGCAGGCGTCATGTCTGTCACCAATCATTGTACAGAAGTGCACTTCCGTCATCACAAGGAAACATACGATGTTTCTAATTGCATGTACGGTACTGCTTTCTAAAATATATAATTTGAAAATAAAATGCTTTTGGAAGATTGAATAAAGGCACACAAAAGAAAGGTAACAAAAGCCAACCCCGTACCAGTAATCATGTTGTTTGTAATTGCATTTACTGTTTAAATATTAAATATTATTTTCCAAATTCATTCTAAAATGCATACATTATTGTTGGGAGGTTCGAGAAAGCAAGCAAGTAAACAAACGGACAAACAAACAAACAGTTATCATGTTAATCAGTTGACTCTGTAGAGTGGCAATGCAGTTATCATCTTTGGTCTTATCTTGTCAGTATCAGAAGGTGCTCGCAGGTTTACTGTAACATTCAGTACTAGGGATGTTGCGGGTTGCCTGCTGACAAGCCGTAATATAAGTGAAGTAATCTTGGAAGCTGCTCTAAACGCCAATTAAAACAAAAACCCGTATACTAGTATTTTTTCCCTCTATAAAATACATGTGTTATTACCCATCAAAATAAAACTATGATTTCCTATTAAAATAACTGTATTTCTTTCAGATAAAGTAACGTTTCCTAGCTAAATAATACGTTACAGAATACATTGATCCTTTGACTGGGATTATAATGTATCACCCAATACTGTGTTTTCGCAGTAGATATCGCTTTCAAATAGCAAGCGATATCTACAGCAGTAGATATCGTTT
>JAUTBV010174230.1:0-23675 GCA_032361325.1 Lepetodrilus fucensis | reverse complement strand
ATATATGCTAATAGTGTTAATATTGCGGCGAATATACGTTACACATGACACATTGTATTTTACGAAGCGTGTATTATGATTATATATACATTGTGTAGATATCAGTGATATATAAAGAGTAGAGTAAACGGTGTAGTTTGCATTAAACTACTTGCATATACGATCATATGATGAGGTATTGAGTATATACATTATATATAGACGGGATTTACGTGCCATTTGTAAGTGGATGCATCAGTTGGCTTTCCACCAGCATGCAGATTATATGTTAGCATGCAATATGTACATTATATTGTAAAATAGTTCACAGCTTGCATAATTATCAACCCTCCCCGTCTCTACTCTCACTCGCCCTCCCGCTATCCCGCCCGCTCGGTCTCTCTCTCTCTCTCTCTTAGCCTATCTCCCTCTCTCCCCCTCCCCCCCTCTCTCTCTCTTTCTCTCTCTCTCTCTCTCCACTGCTTGTGTGGATGATGAACATTAGGTTCTAGTAATTAAACAATTGTATGGCGAAGACAGAGAGTCATCGTTAAAGGTGTAGTTATTTTCATTTTCTTTTTCATAATTGATGTCAGTCTCATACCAACCGTCACAAATGCATACGTAATCTACACGAATAACAAACAAGTACGTAGTGTATGATGTTTCTAACAACATCATTAAAATGCTAAATCTAACCAAGGCCGACAAGGGTTCTGTAGCTCAATGGAAAGGCGATTAAAGCACATATTATATAAAACACATAAGTATAGCAAGCATATATTAAAATATATTTCTAGGAATCAACTAAAGCACAAATGTATTGAAAGCACATTTTAAAACACATATTACTAGCAAGCACATATTGAGCAGTGTACCGTTTCTCGAAGCTCTCATATCTACTACGAGACCATAAGGACTCTTGTAGTCATCTCTAATACATGGGGCTCATGCACTTACGACAGTGCTATGGTGTCAAGGTGGATGTGAGTGCTTCGAGAAACGATACCCAGGTCATTTCGCTCGTGCACACTCTGCAGATTAAGTCATTCCCGAAACTATGTCTACAGTACCTAAAGAGCTCAGATTATGTCATGCATAATTATACCTATGTACGTGTCGACTACTTTTTTATCAGGCTTTGTGAAAGCGTAAATAAACTACTTGGGTTATTTTCTATCATAATTTGTGAAAGCGTAAATGAAACGGCGGTGACTATCTAGAGGTGAATATGTTAGAAAAGGGGTTTATTTAATCGATGGGAAAATGTTACCAGTTGTCTTCCTTGGATATGTGTTCACCAATGGCTCCAGTAAAACATAAACCGATACCGTGGTTTTTTTCAAAACATGGGTATATGTTTCCATAGATATTTTATCTAAAAATACCTATACACCAATACGCATTTTGGTAGCACTGTAAAGGCAAAACACATAATATATCATATATGAACAGCACCAATATCCACATATGATTCGCATGCATTATTTATACTTTATGTCGAGGATCATCTCAAAGTGTCATAGAAGTACATCCAACTTTACTGATGCATCCATTTTTGTAGTTGTTTAGATGTCCTTATCGGTTTGATTTCTACGTTCTGATCATTTGAGACAGAACTAGTTTTAAATGATTAGCATTCTCGAACGAGAAAGTTGTATATGCAGTTTGATCAGAAAATAAATATATTCTAGCATAGACATACATTAAATATGTAGCATATTTAATAGTGTGCAAGTTCATTGTCATATATCTTACCATCATGCGGTATTGGTTATGTTAGGCAACACTATACTTTCAGGGAAACAGACTAATTAAAGCAAGGTAAGATGGAATGCCCTTAAAATCTGTACTAAATTGGAGCATATGTATTTAGTATTGGCTATGTATGTTAATGTAACTCTTATGAATGTTGTCAAATATAATTATTAATTAAGATAATGAACTCTATATCATGTTTTCTCTCACCTTCTTGAAGAGCGGCCAGCAGATTCTCAAAGAAGGTCTTCATCTCAGCGATTTGGCTTGTGGATGCGTTGCTGTAGTTGGTCAAATAGCTGTTGAACTGCGACGCTATGGAGCCTAGTATAGTGTTACCACACTGAACAGCCTGCTGCAGTTCAGTTATTGCAGGGGACCCAAAGAACGCTATTGCAGCCGTAACCTGCGTTTGTAAAACAGAAATAATTTCTGATCTACTCTGCCCGCTAAGGTCCGAGCAGTTATGGGCGCTATGTGAATCAAGGATGATACTTGATGTGGCCATCATTGACGAGACAATGGTACTAATATCAATCGTGGGTAAGGTATTGTCTGGTACTGTTATGTTCGTTAAGAGATTTCCTATCTCAGTAACAACTGAGGCTGCACAGGTTATGTTGTAAAATGTTCCAAAGTGGGTTACTATACTGATGCCTCTTCTGGCAAAACATCTGTAGAACGCGTCGTAGTCGATGACAAATACAGAGGAAGATAAGACATCGCTTACTGATGACGGGGCAATGGTAACGGATGTGGTGATGTCAGAAGTGGTTATCACATCAGTGACGATGGTAGACGACGACAAGGCAACTGAAGGCCTTATTGTCATAGATGTCTGTGAAGAATCTCCTCCCAATATAGCCGCAATTGTATCTATTGTTAGCACGAATGAAGATGTCACTGTGTTGGAAAGGAGGCTATTTGTTCCCATCAATGTGTTAAAAGCACTTCCATCTGATCTTGAGCTTAATTCGTCTAAAGCAGATGTGGATTCACGGATCAACACTGACGTCGGAGTATGATCAAGCGACGGCGTCCTGGTAACAGGTCCTTGTGGTGTTGTGACCAAGTCAATAACTGTAAAGGTCGATTCAGTGCTGATTCCTTCTGATATTGTGACTACATCAGAACTTAAAGATGAGGTACTATAGATCAGCGATGTAGCTGATAAAACATCCACAATTGAAGTGCTTATAGAATGTCCAGGTGATACTGCAGATGAGGTTCCGTGTATCTGCGATGTAGAAGATAAACCATCCACAACTGATGTGCTGATAGAATGTCCTTGTGTTGTTGTGACTATGTCAGCAACTGTAGTTGAGGTTCCGTGGATCTGGGATGTAGAAGATACAGTATCCACAATTGATGTGCTGATTCCTTCTGATATTGTGACTACATCAGAAATTAAAGATGAGGTACCATAGATCAGCGATGTAGTTGATACAATATCCACAATTGAAGTGCTGATAGAATGTCCTTGTGTTGTTGTGCCTATGTCTGCAACTGCAGATGAGGTTCCGTGTATCTGCGATGTAGAAGATACACCATCCACAACTGATGTGCTGATAGAATGTCCTTGTGTTGTTGTGACTATGTCAGCAACTGTAGCTGAGGTTCCGTGGATCTGGGATGTAGAAGATACAGTATCCAAAATTGATGTGCTGATTCCTTCTGATATTGTGACTATATCAGAAATTAAAGTTGAGGTACCATAGATCAGCGATGTAGTTGATACAACATCCACAATTGAAGTGCTAATAGAATGTCCTTGTGTTGTTGTGCCTATATCTGCAACTGCAGATGAGGTTGGGTGGATGTGGGATGTAGAAGATACAACATCCACAACTGATGTTCTGATTCCTTGTGATGTGAATACATCAGAAACTGCAGATGATGTAGAATGTCCAGGAGATATGGTTACGATATCTGCAACTGCAGATGAGGTTCCGTGTATCTGCGATGTAGAAGATACACCATCCACAACTGATGTGCTGAGAGAATGTCCTTGTGTTGTTGTGCCTATGTCAGCAACTGTAGATGCGGTTCCGTGGATCTGGGATGTAGAAGATACAACATCCACAACTGATGTACTGATTCCTTGTGATGTGAATACATCAGAAACTGCAGCTGATGTTCCATGGATCTGCGATGTAGTTGAAATCACATCCACAATTGAAGTGCTTATAGAATGTCCTGTTGGTATGGTTACGATGTCTGTAACCGCAGATAAGGTTCCGTGGATCTGGGATGTAGAAGATACACCATCCACAACTGATGTGCTGCTTCCTTGTGATGTTGTGACAACGTCGGCAACTGTAGATGAGGGTCCATGGATGTCCGCTGTCGTAGATACAACATCCACAACTGAGGTGCTGATAAAGTGTCCCTGTGATGTTGTTAATACTGCAGATGGGGTACCATGGATGTCCATTGTAGAAAATACAGCAGCTACGTCTGATGTACTGATAGAATGTCCCGGTGAGGTTACTATGATGTCAACAACTGTTGATAATGTTCCAAGGAAATTGACCGTAGAAGATACAGCATCCACAACTGATATGCTGATTCCTTGTGATGTTGTGAATACGTCAGAATGTCCTATTGGTATGGTTACGATGTCTGTAACCGCAGATAAGGTTCTGTGGATCTGGGATGTATAAGATACACCATCCACAACTGATATGCTGCTTCCTTGTGATGGTGTGACTACATCGGCAACTGTAGATGAGGGTCCATGGATGTTAGCTGTAGAAGAGACAACATTGACATCTGAGGTGCTGATATACTGTCCTGATGAAGTTGTTAAGATGTCAACAACTTCGGATGAGATACCAAGGATCTGCAATGTATCTACTACTGAAGTACTTATAGAATGTTCTTGTGATGTTGTTACGACGTCAGAAACTACAGATGCGGTACCGTGGATCTGTGGTGTAGTTGAAACAATATCCACGACTGATATGCTGACAGAATATCCCAGTGATGGTGTTATGATGTCAACAACTGTAGATGAGGTTCCGTGGATGTCTGGTGTAGAAGATACGACATCCACAACTGATGTGCTTACAGAATGTCCTTGTGATGTTGTTATGATATCAGCAACTGCAGATGAGGTTTCTTGTATCTGCGCTGTAGTTGACACAATATCCTCAACTGATGGGCTGATCAATTGTCCTTGTGATGCTGTCACTGAATCAGAAACTACAGATGAAGTACCGTGGATCTGCGATGTAGTTGAAACAATATCCACGACTGATATGCTGACAGAATGTCCCATTGATGTTGTTATGATTTCACCGACTGTAGATGAGGTTCCATGGATGGCTGATGTTGAAGATACAACATCCACAACTGATGTGTTTATAGAATGTCCTTGCGATGTTGCTATGACATAAGCAACTGCAGATGAGGTTTCTTGGATCTGCGATGTGGTTGACACAATATCCACGACCGCTGTACTGACAGAATATCCCGGTGATGTTGTTATGATGTTAACAACTGTAGATGAAGCTCCATGGATTTCTGGTGTAGAAGATACAACATCCACAACTGATGTGCTTATAGAATGTCCTTGTGATGTTGTTATGATATAAGCAACTGCAGATGAGGTACCATGGATCTGCGATGTGGTTGCCACGACATCAACGACTGGTGTGCTGAGATAATGTCCTGTTGATGCTGTGAGTATGTTATCAACTGTAGACAAGTTTCCATGGATCTCAACTGTAGAAAGTACACCATCCACAACTGTAGATACAGATTCCAGGATCTGCGCTGATGACGAAGTAACATCCAAAACCGCTGTGCTGAGACCATGTTCTACTGATGTTGTGATTTCGTCTACAACTGTGGACGCGGCTACATAAAGAGCTGTTGATATGAAATCAATGATCGGCACTGAAGGAGATGTGCTGATAGCGTATGCTTCTGATGTCCAAATTACATTGACAACTGTAGATATTGATTCAAGGACGTTTTCAGGAGAGGATAAGTCGTGCATGGGGGTAGTGTTAATAGGATTTCCATGTGATGTTGTGATTACATTTAGAAATTTAGATGGGGATTCGTGGATGTGCACTGGACTTGTTACAATATCCACAACTGATGAGCTGTTAGCATGTCTTTGTGATGCAGTAATGTCAAATTGTGCTGATGGGGTTACATAGATAATCTGCACTGTAGAAGATGGTGTAGAGATGGATATGTAGATCTCCATTGAACTATGGACAACATCTGAAACTAGTGTACTCGTAGATGTAACTTGATGGATAGTAGAATAATGTATTTGAACGGTAGTGGAGAAGCCATGTAGCGTTGACGTGCTGATAGCATGTTCTTCTAATGTGTTGGTATATTTTGAAGTTGTGAGTATGATATTAATTGCGGATGACGATCCATGGATTTGCACTGTAGAAGACACGACATCCAAAATCGATTTGTTTACAGTGTGTCTTTCTGATGTTGTGAGTGTGTCAATAATAGCATGACCTTTTGATGTTGCCAATACGTCAGGAATTTCAGACGACGATCCATAGATATCTATTGTAGAGGTCAAAAGATCAATATCTGAAGTGCTGATTGCATGTCCTTTTGATGTTGTGAAAATGTCAGTAATTGCGGATGACGAACCATGGATCTGAATTGTAGAAGATTCCACATGCACAACTGGTGTGCTGATAGCATAACCTTTTGATGTTGCGAATAGGTCAGGAACTGTGGACGACGATCCATAGATTTCCATTGTAGAGATCAAAAGATTCACATCTGAAGTGCTGATTGCTTGTCCTTTTGATGTTGTTAAAATATCAGTAATTGCGGATGACGAACCATGGATCTGAATTGTAGAAGATTCCACATGCACAACTGGTGTGCTGATAGCATGACCGTTTGATGTTGCGAATAGGTCAGGAACTTTCGACGACGATCCATAGATCTCCATTGTAGAGGTCAAAAGATCCACATCTGAAGTGCTGATTGCATGTCCTTTTGATGTTGTGAGAATGTCAGTAATTCCTGATGACGATCCATGGATCTCCATTGTAGAGGTCAAAATATCCACATGTGAAGTGCTGATTGCATGTCCTTTTGATATTGTGAGAATGTCATTTATTGGGGATGACGATCCATGGATCTCCATCGTAGAGGTCAACAGATCCACATCTGAAGTGATGATTGCATGTCCTTTTGATCTTGTGAGAATGTCAGTAATTTCGTATGACGATCCATGGATCTCCATTGTAGAGGTAAAAAGATCCACATCTGAAGTGCTGATTGCATGTCCTTTTGATGTTGTGAAAATGTCACTAATTGCGGATGACGATCCATGGATCTCCATTGTAGAGGTCAAAAGATCCCCATCTGAAGTGCTGATTGCATGTCCTTTTGATGTTGTGAAAATGTCATTTATTGGGGATGACGATCCATGGATCTGCATTATAGAAGATACAACATGCACAACTGGTGTGCTGATAGTATGACCTTTTGATGTTGTGAATACGACAGGAAATTCGGACGACGATCCATGGATTTCCATTGTAGAAATCAAAATTACATCTGAATTACTGATTGCATGTCCTTTTGATAGTGTGAGAAAGTCATTAATTGCGGATGACGATCCATGGGTCTGCACTGTAGAAGATACAACATGTACAATTGGTGTACTGATAGCATGACCTTTTGATGTTGTGAATACATCAGGAACTTTCGACGACGATTCATGGGTCTCCATTGTAGAGGTCAAAAGATCCACATTTGAAGTGATGATTGCATGTCCTTTTGATGTGAGAATGTCGGTAATTGTGGATGACGATCCATGGATCTCCATTGTAGAGGATTCCACGTGCACAACTGATGATGATCCAGCATCCACCACTGTTGTGCTCGTAGGAAGACCCTGTGATGTTATTGTCACACTGACATTAAACACTGATGCAGTTAGAGCCAGAGACTGCGTTCTGGTATAGCCAGTGCCCGATGCCGTCACTGCAGGTGAGATGATTTCTACAGTATTTTCAAAAGACACTGTTCCGTACAAGGCAACTGAATACGTCAATGATTCAATAGGCACTGTATTGTATGTGGATATCACGCTGGCTGTTCCCGCGTTTGACGACGCTAGTTTCCATTGTGATGATGGTACACCTGAAGAAAACGATATGACCTGTTGGAGCCGGATAAGGCTAACGATTGTTCTAGAAGACACTTGGCTGAGCGGCTGGGGTCTTCTAGGGGAGTTGCGGTGCGCAAATTATCTAACGCTATACGCTATGTGTACTATTAAGTGCGAGCATGCGTGCGCGTGTGGTAGAATGCGTATGTGCGTGTTAGTTCTATCTATGGTTATATATTCTTATTTGCAAAGAGGAAAACAATGGTTTTAGTCAAGGGGATTAGAAAAATACGACTTTGAAAGTTAAAGAGGATAGCCATTATAAAGTGTAATTCTAGATATCTATCTATCTACCTATGGAAATAGCATACACGAATATAGGTCCACAATGAAATAGTGGACCCTAAAAAACACTAGTATGATAATAGTTAGGATACTATATAGGCATAAGGAATGAAAGTATTAAAGTAATTGTGTGGATTCATGTTCGAGGTCTACATGTAAGGTTGCAATTTGCATTTTACCAATATGCAGTCAGCAACATTAAAGAGTGACGGGTTCCACATTTGATGTAGCAAAAATAATAGAGTTGTCGTTTATCTGCAACACCTTTCACAAAAGGCATGTTTCCAATGTGTGGCAATATAGAATATATAATAATATAATGTAGTATTGTGGTTGTATATGTAGTTGGTGTTTCCATGCTACACAGGTGAGATTTCGGCGTTTATATACGTAACGCCTCAAGCAATTTGCATTCCACCAAAAGGTAATAATGAACACTGACGGATTATATACATGTAGTACAATTGTTTTATACAGACTTTGTCAAGCATTAAAACATGCAAACAGTCGTAAGTAATGAAATAGTATATGACATACAGTATCGCTAACACGATATATGTCTGTATACATCGCTAGTTTCCCCATTGTATTGTTGCTATTGTAGACATGTGAGACGCATCACTATATATAGTACCGCGGCTAAAAATATCTAGATCTCATTCAGTCAGAATGCATTGTATGTAGTGTGTTTTCTTGTTGTGAGTGTTGGCATCTAAAGGACGTATACCTATATATAATAAAACTAATACTATGTAAGAGAGTGCTACAGGAGTTGACAAATAATGCTATCATAAAGCTAATCTACCGTAGTAAGCTTAGAAATTACAATGAAATTACCTAATAGAACCACATAGTGTTAGGATTTGCACGAGGAACAAATGTTAATCCACCGAACAGGTGGGTTTTATGTAATCTTAGAAAGCAAAATACCATTTCTTAAGAGCACAGTATAGTTAAAATCGAACGAACACATCTGCAGCTAAAATTAATTAATTTATTCATTTAATACGGATGCATATCTAGGATAGTGGGGCAAGAATATTTTCTATTTTAAAATATCCTCCTATGACACTACTAATAAATGCCGGTATCGTTCGACCCTGGAGGCAAATGTTCCGGGTTCGAAGCAGCTACAGGAACATCCTGCACCATAATTCACAGAAGTTATACTTTTCTTATATATGCGAGTGTGATAGCATATGCTGTCTGTCTTATAACCGCAGTGCAGTACTGACCATGCCTCCGCAGTATGATGATAATAATAATAATAATAATAAATAAATTATATTAAAATAATAATAAAAATAAATAATAATAATAATAATAATAATAATAATATTATTTAATAATAATAAGTAGACTTACACAGCGCAATTGCTTCGACACACCAGAACATCCTCGTAAGTCCATTGTATACAGTAATAACTAACCATTATATTACTAGCGTCTTTTATCCTATGAGCACACATGATAGGTCTACTGCTATTGTATATCATTTACTGCTTAATACCCAATCTAGCAAATGTTCATAAGTATATGTCATTGATCACAATTGAACATGTAAATGGTTGATACGACTTGAATACTACGGTGAAATTGCACAGTGATTGCACAGTGATTTGCGGTTGATGCAAATGATGACGAGGACAAGGACATACATGACGATAACGATAACGATAACAATGTACATTTGACAACATTAGCCAATACTCTTATGGCACATGATATTTGCGTTTTGAGATTACATTATGCGTGCAACATGAAAGGAGATTACAAAGGCACATGCTATGACAATATCAAATCATTATGATCACACGATATTAATTATTAGTAATCTTGTTAATTAAATGAGTGAATGAATTAAATAAAAAAATAATTAATCGATTATATTTCTTCCCTTAAAATCATTAAAAGTTAAATACATAAATCAATTTATCATATCGATAGCCGTTTTCAACAGCAATCGTAATACAATAGTTGTTTCAAGCATTGTAATATCCATCAAAACTATTATCATCATGTTAATTCAATGTTAAATTATGCAACATTCCACACACAAATTAATACAACTATTTCGTTCATTGTTGTCAGAATTAACGCATATTTACGAACAAATCCGATTATATAATTTAATCGGAAATTCTGTATTCGTCGGTCTTGAGTCCGATCATTGTATTAACTACCGACTAATACTTTCTAGGACGGAAGTAATGGAAATAAACTCAACAAAATTAATTAAGGGCCACTTGTCTTTTTGGACGTATGCATGTATCGTTATGTTATGCTAACAACGTAGATTTTCCAGATAGCTATAGCCGCCAAGTAATTTTCAGGAACCCGTAGATATATCTGAAGAAGAATGACAACTGATTCATCAAGTCTAGTACCGAGCCATCTCTAAAATATCTGCTGGTCCTTTATTTATTTTGTTGAGTATATTTATGTTACATCTTCTCAGTATTACATCTTCTTCTCTATATTACGGTCATGTAGGATTATAGTCTAAATTCATGTCAATCAAAACAGTTGCACAGTAAAGGAAATAGGGAACACCCTTTAGGAACACCCTTTAGGAACACCCTTTAGGAACACCATTTAGGAACACCCTAGAAGGACACGTGTCCTGAATGTTTCTTGTGCAGGACACCCAACTAAACTGCTGGTATGTCGACAGGGTAACGTCACATCATCATGACAGTTGAGCGCCCTGTACAGAACACCCCATGGATCTTCGATCTTAGACACTTGTTGCTGTGTTCTGAAGGACTGTTAGTCTTGCTACTATACAGACTGAGTGCACAATTTACTAATTGCTCTTTCATCTCATTGATGACTCGAAAATTGTTTTCTATCTCCGCCTATACCAGCTTAGAGTGGCAAGATTATCTTTGAAATATTACAGTTTATTCTAAAATAGTTTACATTTATCTAGATCTACGTACTATTATTAAGGAAAATAAATATGAAAGACAATGTATGAAAACAACAGTGCTCCTTTCCCAATATAAAAACAGGTTTTTATGTTTTAAAGTTGTCGTTTTGAGATCGAATTGGAGATAAAAGACATATTACATGTATCAATAAAGCTACATCTACAAACTAAATAAGTAATTGGTGATATAAAATGTATATATTTTCAGGTCAACTTCGATAACTATACATGTAGATTGAAATGCCTATGATACTGAGAATGAATTCACGCCTGAAACTAATGTACTCGTCATAAATGTGCTTACAATTGTCATAGATTAGTTAAAATTCTGAAGAAAAATCATTTTTATCTCGGAAACATACTGGTTAGGGACATATTAATGCCCAGTACCTATTATGGCCCAATCCCGCTGTAGCGCTTCTGCCTTCGTGATTTATTTGGATATTTTAAATAAAGAACACCTACTAATTATCAACAGATGATAATTGGAGCAATAGTTATATTTTCTTTAAAATGAACACCAATTAGCTTCAAAACTTGCATAACAGTGACAATTACACATCGGGGGGTTGATCAAGTGACTAAACAATACGTCGCTTCTTTATATTTATCCGTCCCATCCAGGCATGCATTAGGTATGGTTTATTAAAATTAAATTATTTCATCAGAAAATTAAGCACCCCATCCTGTTTTGGGGCGATAATAGGTACTCTCAGTTGCATAAAAATGCCTATTTTCACCCTTTTTTCTGCCGTCGCTCGCGCTATAACCGAAGCGGCGCCGATAACTTTGAATACACCATAAGGTCACATTATATTAATACATGTGCCATAGTAATTAAGTATAATGAAATTGATGTACATATTAAGAATAATATCCAGGAAAACGTTCATATTGTAGGCGATAATAGGTCGATAACCAGTGGCTGTATCAGAATATAGCAAGCCCGTTAATAACCTTTGACCTATAGACAGATTATATTGCCACTTTAAGCATGTATATCCGGTCAAATATTCCCAAGATATTATATAAGCATTAGATCCGATTTATATCCAATAACTGACAATGAATATTCTTGAAGATGTACATGTTAATGGCCAATCGAACGGATCCTGGCTTGCAAGACGCGAATTCTGAATAGACCGTTGACCATATCCAGTCGTTAATAATGGAACAAGAATAATATTGATTCCTTAGTTCTCTGCCAATTCATTAATTTCCTAAGCTAATGTCAATGCAAGTGTCCTTTACATATATATTTACTATATCAGCGAAATATATTGTATCTAATGTCTTAATATACTTACCCTTTTGAAGTGCGGCGTTTAGACTCTCAAAGAAAGTCTTCATCTCGTTGATCTGACTTATGGATGTATTATAGTAGTCGTTTAGGATGCTGGTGAACTGCGAGTCCATGGGACCAAGAATGGTTTTACCACACTGAATAGCTTGATCCAGTTCCACCTTCGCCGTTGAGCTGAAGTACGTTATGGCGGCTTGAATGTCCGTCTGTACCGCGGAAATAATCTCAGATTTGCTTTTTCCCATTAAGTCAGAGTAGGCCGAGCAGTTTAGTGAGCTACCTGTTTCTGGACCAACGCTCGCAGAAGCAGTCGCGGAACCACCATCGAGGTTTATGGTTGGCAGTGTTCTGTCCTGCACTGTTATGTTGGCTATTTCAGCACCAATTTCAGTCACAGTAATTGCTGCACACAACAGCTTGTTATAAGCTTCAACCTTGGCTAGTAAATTAATTCCTCGCGTGTTGAAACATCCGTAGAAGCCGGTGTAGTCGATAACGAAGACAGAAGATGACGCCACCGTGCCGCTAACCGACGAAGGGGAAATATAAACTGGAGTAGAGACGTCAGGAGTAGAAGCTATGACAACGACGACGGTAGCGGTTGTTGGTACGAGAGATGCCGTCGGTGTTTTTGAAATGATTTGAGTAATGCTGTCAATTGATGGTACGAGTGATTCCGACAGCGTTTCTGAAACGCTAGGATCAACGGAAACCTCTGCTGAGCTCCCTATCGGTAGGACTGTAGTTGCTGGTACACTTGCTGGTACACTTGCTGTGACACTTGCTGTGACACTTGCTGGTACACTTGCTGTGACCCTTGCTGGTACACTTGCTGTGACACTTGTTGGTACACTTGCTGTGACACTTGCTGGTACAATTGCTGATACACTTGCTGGTACACTTGCTGTGACACTTGCTGGTACAGTTGCTGGTACACTTGCTGGTACAGTTGCTGTGACACTTGCTGGTACAGTTGCTGGTACACTTGCTGGTACAGTTGCTGGTACACTTGCTGTGACACTTGCTGGTACAATTGCTGGTACACTTGCTGTGACACTTGCTGGTACACTTGCTGGTACACTTGCTGGTACACTTGCTGTTACACTTGCTGGTACACTTGCTGGTACACTTGCTGGTACACTTGCTGTGACAATTGCTGGTACACTTGCTGGTACACTTGCTGTGACACTTGCTGGTACACTTGCTGGTACACTTGCTGATACACTTGCTGTGACACTTGCTGGTACACTTGCTGGTACACTTGCTGTGACACTTGCTGTGACACTTGTTGTGACACTTGTTGTGACACTTGCTGGTACACTTGCTGTGACACTTGCTGGTACACTTGCTGTGACACTTGCTGTGGTGACACTTGCTGGTACACTTGCTGTGACACTTGTTGGTACACTTGCTGCGACACTTGCTGTGACACTTGCTGTGACACTTGTTGGTACACTTGCTGCGACACTTGCTGTGACCGAGACTGTAGGTGTGATGGCTACAGTAGTCAGAATTCCCGCTGCCATACCAGTAGACACGGAATCGTAGATTACGCCACTAGTAGGTGTGGTGGGCATCTCAACAGAGGAGCTTACAACGACGCCTACTGAGGCTGAATCGTAGAGGCTTGAACTCGGGGCGATGTCCTGGACGGCTGTTGTAGCGACAGATGCACTAACAGAAACATAGCTGTCTGTAGCGGTCATGTCGGCGAAGGTATCCGGCATGGATTCAACAACGGTTGTATAGTCTACTGAAAGTGTTTCCATAAAACTATCCGTCATAGTTAGCGAATCATCCCATATTGAACTATCATCCATCAGTGTTGTCAGTTCGCTGACGGTATCGGTCACTGTAACTGACTGCGTAGTCCTCTGAATATTACTAATAACAAGCAGTAAAACTGTCATCTGAAGCAGGGCATTGTTCATGTTAGCTACACGAAACCACATGGTAGCTGTAATCCCCATGTTCTTGATCCAAAACAATGGATTGCGTCAAATGAATTTGTCCTATGTATATATCTACAGAGTATAAAAATATAAATGTACAAATATGACTTACTTAGTGTGAGATCACATGATTTGTTTTCTTCCTCTGGTTTACTGTCGCAGTTTGACTTCAGAATATGCGTCCACACCTTAGATACTTTTTAACTCCGTGGACAAATTCGTTAATTTTAAACAGAAGAAAAAGATAGCGCTATAGAATCCGTGTGTACTAAATCATTCAAATCGTTGATTGAATCCAGAATTCCAAAAGAACCACGTAGAAACGTTTTGCGCGCACAGATGCTTCTTTCTGGCCTGAAACCAGCCTGTACCAGTAACCTCCGTCAGAAGCATCACAACACTGTCCCTAGAAACCAACAACACGGGTGTGTGTATTTGCGTGCAGATAGTAACTACTCAACACCAGGATCCAGACTTAATTGTGCCTATAGGAGGAGGTTTGGCTTTGATTAGCGACTAGTAGGTATAAGCCTTCCCACGTCACGCTTTGAGCCACCAACTTCCTCCAGCCACGTGACCCAACCGCTGTCACGTGGTGTACAAGAGCACGTGGTCGCATGTAAACCTTGGCCCGGATTACACACAGCATCGCCGGACATGTCATTGTTTAAGGATTCGATTATTATTCCGTGACACGTAATTATGTCCAGTCTAGAGCTCAACCACGTGTCTCACGGACTGCTCATCCAGTAATTATGTCCAGTCTAGAGCTAAACTACGTCTCTCACGGACTGCCCATCCAGTAATTATCGATGTCGCTTATGATCTCATGTGCTTTCGTTATAATGAGCTCATGAGATGTCGTATTAATGACCTCATGACGGATTATAGTGACGTAATCTAAATACTGCGTTCAGTGTTTTGTGTTTTTCCCGAAGCTCTACCGTAGCTATATCGCCGTTGTATAGTAATTGCACCATGTAGGATTCGGTCAGTTGGCGGTGTTGAGTCAGGATTTCATTAGTTTACGGCGTGGAGTTAGAAGTGGTAATAAATTAAAGTAGCAAACACTTAAAATCCATACAAAATGAGAAGTGAAAACGTGGTGGCTCATGGTATGTCATGATGTGTTACATAATTTGATCATTAAAGTTTGGATCAACGGTCAGTGCTAGACTTTAAAGCGCACAGTCGACGTTTACATTTAGCGGAAGAGTCGCATACTACGGAGTCTGTGTGTATGCTATATATAACGTCATTATTCTTAGGTAACGCTTGCTTTCATTTCAGAACACTCCATGGACTTTACATGTACATCAGAATGAATTGTTCTTTATTGAGCTGTGGTGCATCCCAACATTGTTTCTCAGCATTAATAGGGTTAAAACGAACGTTTTTCTGAATTAGTGTTCATGTGTTGTGTATGTAGTGCACTAATGTTCCGTAATAAATGTTACGTAGTTTTTAGTATGACAATGTTTCAAAGACAATTTAAAATAATTGTCTTTTAAGTAGGTTTCAACGGAAATTGCATCATGATTAATGTTTTTAGGGGATTTTAATGTACGGTGTTTTAGTAAAGTAGGTAAACACTTTCCACTCGCCGAATGCAATTGGCCATGGATATATAGACATCCATTTGTTTACTACATGTTATATGCTGTTATGTGGAATGGTTAAGGCGCAAAGTGTTGTTATATAATGATGTAAGTAAGTAGATTGATATGACGAGGGGCACACTCGTATGCATACGTACTCATACTGCCTAGTCATGATCATAATACAATTAAAATTTTACTCTCAATAAAAGACGGATTATGTGCATGTGTGACTTGAACACAATATTTAGTATGCAGATAACGCGATCCGTGAAATGCTCAATTAAATCATTACTAAATTTAAGATTAATAGCGGAATAAAACATAACAATATTTGAAATGTGAAAAAAAGATATTTAAGTGGAATTTCAACTGCAAATTACAATAAGACAATAAGACTGAATGCATTTTTCTGAGAATGGTAAGAAAAACGCAACCAGTGCTTTCAGTGAGAAAGTTTTGATTAATGGTATTTGATCGTTTGATTCATGTATTACCATGTTATAATATGTACCATTTTCTGTAGGGAAGGATATTATCGGATAATCCTTTCGCTGTCACTGTTCTCATTGTTTTGCTTTCAGTTCGTTTGCAGCTTGTGTAATTAGTAGTATTCTTGCTGGGGACTCACGTAAATAGGCAGCTTATAAACGCAATTGTTCAAGGCTACTAAACGACGGATACAATATAGGACCGCTCAATAGTAACACTCCACTTGGTAAGCCCTAAAGGATTGCCATTGAAGAGAATACCAAGTATTACAATTCTTAATCAATGAGTAATGACTAATTGCAAGCACTGTGTGGATACATTAACTTATAATAATACTGTTTATGTTCATGCGTTTGTGTTTCATTGTTGCTACGTGCCTACTGTGATTATTTATTCAAGAGATGTAATGTCGGTCGCGGAAACATCCTACGGGCATCTGTAGAACTATGGATGTTGTTTACATATTAGTGGATATCGACATTAGAAAGTGGATATATCCATGCGTGATTTCTGGCAAGGGGTAAATGGTATGGGTTATTGTCATGCCAGGGAGGTTTAATCGGCGCGCGAGTACTCCACTTCCGGGAGTGACCCTAGTAAGTGAGGAACGTAATCACACTCTGTCAGTTCAATAGGTCTCGAATTCACGTGAGGGAACGTGTCTGAGTTTCTCAAGCAGCATGTTATGCCATCGAGTAAAGTGTTGTGACGAGTAGTGAAGCCAGTCCACGAGTCGTGAGTGTACAACGTCTCGCCATGTAACGAGATACCAATGAGAATTAACGATACGTTATTAGTATTATACTCTTGTTAATAGTTAAAAGGACTCGTACACGTAGACCCTAGGTTATTTTACCTATGCCCATTTTATTATTGGTCATATGTCTGTAAGATATAGAGCAATATTTGCAAGAATCCGCGCTTTCAGGCATGAAATGGCACTCAAACCCATCGTCATCGAAATCGTTTGTTTTGATAATTGCGACGACGATAATCTGCGTAGGTTTCTTACTCGTAGGTTTCTTACTCCGTTATTACCCTTCCCATCATTCCCCTCCTAAATGTGGCTGGCATATTTACACCCTGTCGGCAGAGTGAGTTGTCTCCTCTTCCAAAATGGCGATGTTCGCTGTAGAAGTTCGTGGGCGATATAAAAACTAAGTTTTGGATTGCATTTCTAACAGATAGGCCCTAATCAGATGAAAGCCCTTGTCACACCATTCAAGAGAAAAGGTTCTTGTTTTGATATGACATCCGTGTATGGAACCAGTGACAGTACCAATATATATAGTGACAAGGTTTATGATTGGACTATCAGTACCGCTTGCAGGGCTTGGATCTCGCTAGGGCCATACGAGTCTATTATATCGAGTTAGGTCACGTGGGCTAGGCAAGATGGGTGTCTACATGATCATCACGGGGCCTATTCTCGAAACGTTCTTACGATCAAGACAATCTTATCAAGTAATATAGTATGGCTACGATGTGTTCTTAGTTCGTAAGTACGTTTCGAGAATAGGCCCTCAGTTATTTAGGCTTGAATGAGTTACTTTAATAATCTGCTTCTCTTAGATCATTTTCTGTTTTACTGACATGCGACTGTGTTCAGTTTCCGTAAAGACATGCAGTTTGATATTGGTGGATACTATAATTAAGTTGGTTTACGGAATCATTGATTGCTGGTCCTTTATGCTAGAAGTGTTAAACATAATGTTGGGGCTTTTAAAAGTTTAATTTGATCTACTATTGACCTCTCCGCCAGCTTCTTCCCACCCACTGTCACTTTCAATTAGAAGCTGGAGAGGTGTTAGAAATAGTGCCACCTGGTGGCCATCAGTATTAGCAAGGGTATAATACTGTGCAGATCATTGATTATGTGTTCACCTGATTACGAATTCATCATGCTAGTGGGTATGCATGCATGGACACGTCAATTTGTCTTAGTGAGCCTTCTTGTCAGCAATAAGTATTTGATCAAGCAACATTATTATTCAGTTTTCATTAAAATTTACCAAGGATAGGGACCATTGAAGTGATAGAAATACAAGCAAAAACTCAAAAATATCAAGTTAAAAAGTAGTTCCTGGACATTATCCGTGACGATAAAATGTTTTCTCTCACTGGAATAAGAGGTGTTGAAGGTCATGCGGTCAGACAGACAGATCATTAACACTATACACTCTACAATTGTACTGCTTTCAACAAATCAGCAAATGTCATACAACGTATGCACAAAGTATGCACAAAAAGTTCTTCTTGCCAAAATTACGCTAATTTTTACATCAATATTAGTAATGAATTAACACATGTACTGTAAACAAGCATATAATGTTGCGTCGTTGAATCCGTACGAAAATATTAATCCAATATCTAATATGTAAGAATGGTCAGGTGAGAATGCCATTAGGGTAGTAATCAATACTATCTGCTGAATGAACTGCAGGTACGGAGATAATGAGTTGACGGTCTCTATACATCCTTGTCTTAGTCTAGGCATGGCAGCTCAATTATCACCTAGATAGTAGAATATGTATCCATGGTATTATAGAGCGGTGTCGGTGTATGTGTATTTGTGTGTTTCGTTTCCTTGGTATTACGCTATTGTTTGTGAATTATTCGACTGTAACATAGATCATGATAATCTGAGCTGAATTATAGAAATAGTGCCACTCCATTTTTAAAAAAGAAAATAGACAGTTTTTGTTGCTGTTGTATAAGTAATGCCATCGTTAATGTTAAGCGTGTTATTTATTACAGACAAACACACAACAGACACACAAACACACAACATACAACCTGAGCGTAATGTGTCAATCTGTTCAGAACCACCATAATGATAATTTATCATACAAGTATTAGAAGCATTACCCCGTGATCGTGTCACATCAAAACAGCAATCTTTAGATCATAGAGACAATAAACAACAAATAAACATAAACATCTTTGATCGTTTTGCAAACCTATTTATATTAGATGGTTAAGAGCGGGACGTACATGTTGGCGTGCATGGTAGATGGGTGAATTTTAAGATTTCTACGGAAACGTTGAACTCGAAAACCTGTCAATGTCCTTGTAAATGGACCGTCCAATAATGGCATGATCAAGTAAACAGAATCGGTAAATAGCATGTAGTATCATGGCAACTCGATCCACGATAACGTAATACTATGAATTAGGTGTATTGATCCATTATCTAATTATAGTCTTGTATACGTCTCGTAAGTGTAGTGAGTGTGTGTGTGTGTGTGTGTGAGAGAGAGAGAGAGAGAGAGAGAGGGGGGGGTGTTTCGAGGATGGTATAATTTATGTCGAAAATATACTATTAGAGAAAGGGAATGCTGCATTCTAAAAAGTATATATTTATAAGCTGCTTTATATTTTTATGCTAATTATTAGTGTGAACATGACCAATTTGAACCACGTTTGACCAATTTCGATAGCAGACTAAGCATGTATTATATTTATATATTTAAACTTAATTAGTCATAATATTAATTTGTTAGTTATAGTGATAGTCTTACACACTATTATTGTATAAACATTATTGACCAGTAACGAAAACAAATCCCAAAATATGGTGACTATATATCGTCCTTATGTACAGTAACTCAAGAAATGAATCAGGGTGTATTAACTCATAGTATTAGGATGTATATGAATAACTTTGAGCCAGTGACAACCAAGTTCATACATTATCAAATTGTTAAAACAATCTACTACGCAAACCTTTTACAAATGCTTCACGCGCTTCCTTAGCTAAGCGAGGTTAGCTTCAGAGTTATTATATATATATATATATATATATATATATATATATGTGTGTGTGTGTGTGTGTGTGTGTGTGTGTGTGTGTGTGTGTGTGTGTGTGTGTGTGTGTGTGCTGAAGACCCCAATGTGTTTGCGGGAACTCTTTTATTTTAAATGTACTGAAGCCGATACTAGTATATAGTGAATACAAAATATCCAGAATAACTGATCAAATATGCGAATTGGGGGAATGTTAGAACAAGGATAATTCATAAACATCACTAACGACATGAGTTTTAATTTTGCCTTGTAAATGCATTCTATTTCACGGATGGTTTGTGGGAGATCGTTCCATTTACTTGAAATCTGGAATGAACGATCTCCGAATTAATTTGTACGGGTCTTCACATGTTGAATCATGTGCTCATCGCATGACTTAAGACTCCCAGAGGGTTAGTAGTTCTGTACGAGTTCAGATAAGTAATCTGGTGCTAGATCATTAAGAATGTTGAACGCTCTCCGCCTACATTGGCACCCAGTGAGCATGGGGACTACTCTTGCAGCTGCATCTTGAACTCTCGGTAACAAGTAACAATTCCTTATAATCAATAAATACAGCTTCATGTGTGCATACGTAAATACCATTTAATTTCATCCATATTTCTCTTCTCCCTTTGTACATACTATTCTCTATTTCATGTTATATTATGTTATAGAAATGTATATGAAGTAAATATTCAGGAGCGGTTTTATTTCCTATGTTGGCATAACTTGTACCCAATTCCTTTCTATTGTGAATAAAATATGTTTAAACTAAACAAGTCTGATACAAGCCTATATTTTTGAAGATGTGTTGATCCAATTGTCGTTTCTTTAGGGCTAAGAGACCAGTGCGTCGGGAGCCAAGTGGACATATGATCCAATGCACATGACTTGCTAACGCTAAGAGTTATTAGTATACTAGTAACTATCTTCAGCAGTTCAGTCTCATTGGTGGGTTTGAAAGTGCCGAGTTGGAGCATACCATCATTGTAGCAGTTGGACTCTGCTGTACTAGTATTAGAATACCTTGTCTTGCTGTAGCAGTTGGCCTTTGTTGTACTACTATCATAATACATTATCTTGCTTAGCAGCTATTGGCCTCTGGTGTACTAGTATTAGAATATATTGTCTTGCTGTAGCAGTTGGCCTCTATTGTACTAGTATTCGAATACCTTGTCTTGATGTAGCAGTTGGCCTTTGTTGTACTACTATCAGAATACATCGTCTTGCTGTAGCAGTTGGCCTTTGTTGTACAACTATCAGAATACATTGTCTTGCTGTAGCATTGGCCTCTGTTGTACTAGTATTCGAATATATTGTCTTGATGTAGCAGCTATTGGCCTCTGTTGTACTAGTATTAGAATACCTTGTCTTGATGTAGCAGTTGGCCTCTGATGTGTGAGAAGACTCTGTCTTGCTGTAGGCCTACTAGCGATTGGTCACTATGACATCAGAAGCTATTGTATTGCTGTTTGAGCGACAGCTGTTGGTCTCATAAGACCTTGTCTTGCTGCACCGGCTGGTCAATGTAGTATCAGAACTTGTCTTGATGTTGGAGCTTGGTCTGATGGTTACTATTTTCTCAGTGGTGAAATAGTGTGTCAATGGTTTTTTCAATGGTTTTTTCAATGGTTTTTCAATGGTTTGTCCGAGCGTCCAGAGATTCGTGGTCCGGTAGTTCCTTATTACGTTTCTTGAACACGAGTTGGTTACAAATCCTGTAAATCAATGTATGTAATTACAACTCATCCAGAGGGCGTAGACAGACGAAGTTAGGCTGGAGACCAGAAGGCCTACACCAGACACGAGACCAACTGAAGGTCTTAGCTGGTCGTGTGATGGAGATTCCATGCCATTGAGCGCTTCTTTCCAGACTTAATCTAATGCGGTCTTTTGCAAGATGGCTGTTCAGATGTGTTTGTAGAGGTATGGTCTATTCCCCGAATTCGGACCAGCGGTCTATTCCCCGGATCTCGGCCCAATTCACAGCAATCTGATTGGCTCACTTGGTTAGGTTTAGGGTTAGGAAAATATTCTAAATCAATTTATTTTGGTCACGGGAGCCAATCAGATTTCCAGGAACTGGGTCCGGGTCCGTAAGTCCGGGTCCGGGTCTGGGGAATAGCTATCATCGTTTGTAGACAATTTAACAAACAATAACTCGCAGTTTTGCAGCTTCATAAAAACAGGTGGTTTTTATGTAATGACCTGTAATCACAAGCAATTAATCTTAACATTACATACACATAAGTAATAGAATAACTATCAGGTCAAAATATTTACATTAATAATGTTTTAGTAGCAAGTGTCTAATACAATGATGTATTTAACCATATTTTCATGGGTATTATTTCACGAACCTCTCCTAGCCACGAAGATATAGCATTCTCGTATGTATGTATATCTTAGTGGAAATGACAGCGTCGTGTGACCATTGATATCCGGAATCTGAATAATTCTAACAGTTTTATAAAGTCAACTCAAGGTGTCAAGCAACATACAAAGATAAATATTTATAGAATGGACAAATATGGAATCGGTGTAATAACATAAATATCATACAGTGAGAAATGAAATAAATTGATTGCTTATTATCCTTATTTAGGACATTTTACATTGGTATCAGCCCAAGATTAATCCATTATCAAAGGCGTGAGAAAATAATAATCATATCGGCTTGCATTGTTAAATGGATTACAAAGTATTACTTTATAAGCTTCTGCCTTATAAGGATAATGAGCATATTTAAGCAAACGTTACAAATATGATAAGTAAATGCTGATATAAACGTACGACAGTATTGAAAACACATAAATATAAATAAAAATACAAATACATAATAATATATAGGCAATATCACAGTGCAAATAGTATGGTTACCGGGGTCCGTATGCACAGACGTAGTTTAGTTATTAGTAAACCGTAGTTTTAAGGATCATACCGACAGTGGTATAACTCGTCGATTAAACCTAGTTTAGCCTAAACTGTGGTTGAACCACGTTTGTGCATATGGATCCGGGTGTATAAACCTCTTAACACGTATGTCCCATGGTGTAGTGTTATTTAAATCTTTAATAAGTGATGTGATACCCGGTTGTTGCGGGTTTCCTCCTGCCCTAAACTGACATGTCATGATGCAAGTGAAAGAATCGGGAAAGCGACTCTAAACCCTAATACAAAAAAAATAGAAAATAGAAAAGGGGTGTGACATAACCCTCTTATTATGTCCTATAGTGTAGTGGTATGACATAAACCTCTTATTGTGTCCTATATTGGTGTGACATAATATGTTCCATCTATTAGAATGATGCATCTTGCACTTTTATCTGTTATACAATTATACAAAACAGGTGCATCATAAATATTAGAACATAAAATAGTATATATTGCAGAGAAGCAGTCGATAGCTTACAAA
>JAUTBV010174119.1:0-23676 GCA_032361325.1 Lepetodrilus fucensis | reverse complement strand
ATTACAGTTTGATACATAAGTTTTCCATCAGGAGATGCTAAAAGTAGCCTTATTTACATGATAAATGATAGGAGAAATAAAACGTGGTATGCCACCATAGATGTCAGTTAGAGTTTAGTAATGTTTTAGTGATATTGTCCTAGTGACTGTTAATAGGATATATATTTTTTGGGATATTATGCCCTTTTACACAATACCATCAGAATACCAGAACACTACAAGATCCACACCATTCAGAGCACCACTCTCAGATCCACACCATTCAGAACACCACTTTCAGTCACACCATTCAGAACACCACTCTCAGAGTCACACCATTCAGAACACCACTTTCAGTCACACTATTCAGAACACCACTCTCAGAGTCACACCATTCAGAACACCACTCTCAGAGTCACACCATTCAGAACACCACTCTCAGATCCACACCATTCAGAACACCACTCTCAGATTCACACCATTCAGAACACCACTTTCAGAGGCACACCATCAGAGCACCACCACACCATCAGAAAACCACACCACTAGAACACTACCATTTGAACACCATCATCAGAATACTACCATTATAACACTACTATCAAAAATCAGCAGCCATCAGAATCACACTGCTAGATATCACACCATCAAAAATGCTACCAATACCGACACTAGCAGCTACCAATACCACAACCAAAACACTACCCAAACACTTAAGCCACCAATATCAGAATACCAACTCTGCCTTCCTTACTACAACAAAAATACCTACCAGGAGTTATCGTACTTAGGCTCACCCTAAAAACTGTAGCTCTATCCATATTTAGGCCCATGGGCTTAAATTAGGATTTAATATTAGATTTGAATCACATGTGCCAAATAAGGTCCTTGATCTGAAAAGGAGCATGGTTATTTCAGATAATACACTGAAATGTAGTGTTCATTGGACGGGAGATTATGCACCAAGCACAGCAAGACACAGATATGTTGTTTCAATTAAAATAAGTGCCAACTATAATATTTTGTATGTTTTTTGCATCAGAAACACAAAACATATATATAATGGGTACTTTAAAATATTCCATCCCAAAAGTGGCATTTTCCGTAATTAAGCCCGGGGCCTAAATACTGGAACTCCCGGTACTATGGTATTTTGATGTACTATGATGTTATCATTGTTATGCAGTAGATTTGAATCTAACACTTTCAGCTCAACGTGCAGTCTTTCTTTCTATTCATTAATTGTCTTGTCTGTCTTACCTTATATAAATCTCTAGATACCCTACTCGCAGTACTCAACAGTATATGTTTGTATGAAGCCTACAATTTACTCCCTCCAGTAATCTATCTACATCTATTACAATTGTAAAGTGACTTTGGGCGAATTCATTGCAGGTTTATCTAGAATCAGCATTAAATCTCCCACTAGATCCATCCTTGATTTGTTCAAATCTAGGGGTATTGTTCAGTCCACTTTGAAAATTACAAACCTGGGTGGAACAATTACCTCAGAGGTAATTACACTAAATCCCTTGTAACGTCTTCAAAAACAATACTCCTGGGAAACTGGGGTGTGGTTTTGTCTGTGGTACCTCCACAAAGGAGCATTAACCCATTAAAAGTGACAATGGCCCTGTTGGTCGTGTCTGGCTAAGGGTTAACATTGATGAGCCTGTATGGGGAGCCCAGTGACCCTTATCAACCCCTGATCAAGTCTGCAGCCCTTAATAGCATCTCTAGACAGGTCTTTGTACCCCCAACCGATGGAAGGACATTCATTGCAGATTCTGGATAACAAGACAGATAAGCAAGCTTACAGTGTGTCTGTTATTTGCGATAATTATACCTAAATCGAGGTGTTTGGTGTCTCCGTCTTATTTTTGTGGATTAAAAGAAGGTTTCGGGTTTGATGCGAGAGAATGTGTTAAATGTGACGTGGGCTTCGGCATCGGATGGTCTGCGGTCTGGATCTATCAGGATCAGAATGCACCTCCCTGGTGCAAGGAATTTGTGCTGATGTTGTGGTTTGATGGAGGTGGAGGTTTGGGACAGGGATGAAGCTGTGTGTGTGTGCACGCGTGTGTGTATGTGTGTGTGCACATGCGTGTCTGTGTGTGTGTGTGGGGGGGGGGGGTGTTTGGAGGGTGGGGTGGGGTGAGGGTAGATGTTTGTGGTGGAGGGGTATGAATACTAGGTATGTGTGTGTGAGAGGGTTACTGGCAGTGAGGGCGGTTGCAGAGGTCATTATATATAGGGTACAATAATATCCTGATTCATTCAGTAAAGTTTTAGTAAAGTACATGTATTGTATTTTCCATTTAACATTTATTGAACAGAATTGTCTTTATTCCTTGAACATTGTACAAGATTGAATTGAAATATCTTTTTAAACTATGGAATAAATTGTGCTTGAAATTAAATAGATGAAATACTACTTTTTGTTTCTATTTTAGCTCAGGTATGACAAATTATATTGAATTTTAATTTCTCATCCATATACATGTTTAAAGAATCGGGGAATTGGTATGCACGGGTTACATGATTTTCGAATTTTACCCGTTGAGATTATCTTTTCCCCCATAATATCTAACATTTCTCGACAAGGGAATTGTAGGCTGCTACCCGTTGATTAACTTACTAATTTACACCTGATAGGGCTTGTCCGCTGCTATCTGGCACTGTGATAACACTGATCCTGACTAGCTTCATCGCTAGGAGCCCACTGTATAGATGCCAGTGCAGGTGTCATCAGTGTTTGCATGTTTACCCACAACGGGCTCCAATATTGGGCTTACGTAACATTGAACCATCGCTGTTTACACAGGAAGCCTAGTCCAGAGCTTATTACAGGCTGCCCCCCTTGGACCAGCCGGACCACCACAGACCCCCATGGACCCAGGGGATCCTAGCCAGGCCCAAGGGGGCCCAGGATTGATGGCTTTCCTGTTTATACTTGACGGCGGACCAGACCCTATTGATAATAAAACCTTCATTGGAATCAAACATGGGGATGTGGCTGTATTTAATCGCTTTCTTTTGATGAGCGTATTTGAAATTTTGGTTGATGTCTCTGTCTGAGTGTCAGGAATCTATTATCAGCTGTTTGGGTTTTGAAGATATGATTTTGAGTCTGATGGCTTTCAATGTTTTTACCTACAATGTTTTTCAATGGTAATGAGTAAGATGGCTTTCAGTGTTTTTGTGTAAGATGTCAGTGAGTGCCAGGAATTTATCAGCTGTTTGCATTTGAAGATAGGATTTTGAGTATGATGGCTTTCGATGTTTTTACCTATGTTTTTCAATAGTAATGAGTAGGATCTCTTTCAGTGTTTTTGTATTTTTAAGTGCAACATGTTCAGAATACTGTTAATTGAAAAGGTTATCTGATGAGTTGAAACTGAACAAAAAAAGGTTTGCTCAATAATAGAATTCAGTTGAAAGTTGCATACTAAGTTTATTAAGAACTTGACACCTATAAGGCAAAGGATAATTTCAAGGATTATTTATATATCTTTCATTTTCAGTGGTTTCCATCAGCACTTAAACATCAACATCACAGAATATGCATGTATCCTTTAAATATTAGTTAAATTTTCATTGATGAACATTATGCATAATTTAAATATTAAAGTTTAATACTTTAGTTTGTATCTTGTCTTTTCATGGATTAAAAAAAATAATAATAATAAAACCGAGAATTATTTAATGAAGATTATGCATAGGTAATTTGGATATACATGTATTTATTTTATCAAAAAGTAGACAATAGTAGTAGTTTTGCACCTTCTTGCTGGAAGAGATCACAGATGCCCTATTGTGCTGATGTGTTCAGTAAGTATGAAGTTAATGCTTGATGGCTTGGCTGTCTGGGCAGTGGTCAAGATGTCTGTCTGTGTGTGGTCAGGCTATGTGAGTCCAGCCTGCAGTTCTAGTGTCCAGTCTGCAGTCCATCTAGTGTTCATTCTGCAGTTCTAGTGTCCATTCTGTAGTCCTCCTAGTGTTCAGTGTTGGACTACTTGGGGTCCCCGCCAACAGCTAGACTCCCATGCTGTGTTCATCACAAACTGCCTGTTGCATCATGACCAGACACCTGTTGAGAGATGTAGTGTTTGCCATCACACCAGAACCTTTGATGCTTGTTTCATTAGAGACATTGCACCTTACCACCCACCTTCCTACCCCCCACCCCCACCACACACACCTCACCACTCCCCTACCCCTCACCCCCACAGATCATTCTCACCCACATCTGAGGCAAATTCCAATGGACAAATCTCAGTTTCTATCATTTTAAAGATTTTGTTAGCTGTCGCACTATGTTAACTGTCAGTTCTTGTGTTGCAAACCAAGATTCCCTGTTGCATTCTGATTCAGAATTACTAGTACATGTATATGATATCATTAGAAATCCTGTATGTCCATGAAGTTTGCACTTTGAGACCACATTCAGATTCTTTTTGGTAATATTGATGTAAGAATCTACATATGGGACAATGAGATCTTCTGCTTGCCCTGATGAAAACAAAATTATCGTAAAATGTCTTAATAATTGTGCAAAGTTGATATACAGTAGTATTGAGTATCCCTCTAAACAAGGTAAATACTACCCGGTATTTGTACCTTCAACGATATCATTGACAACTTTCTAATCTATTAGTATTACATATTTTCAAGTGTATCGTATTATTTTCTTTGTGATCTATTACCCCTCTATTACATATCTTCCAGTATATCGTAACAAACAATATTGTTTCCTTGTCAAGCATCAAGCCTTATCTGCAGTCACTCCTAGTCCCTACGTTCTCCAAGCCCACCCATCCACTCCAGTTACTGTGCGTTACTCTCAGTTACCTAATGTTACCCTGGTATTGGTAACACTCCCACCCTTTCCCTGCATGTGAGCACCTACACCCCTAATCCACCCCCCACGCGTAACATTACGTAACCACTCTCGCAGGTTGTTGTTTGTTGGGATTAACATTGCACTGCTACTTGGCTACTGTTGTCCTGCATCGGTCGCCATTCGTAGGGTCCAGTAGTGTCCATAATAGCATCCAGTATTGCCCCTTACATCATCCCGCCGGCTATTACTCCAGTTGCCAATGTAATGTAATTATAGGCATAATTGTTGTGCACATTTACTCTAAAAGGCACTGATGTATTCAATGTATTTTCTGATTTATAGCAACTTTAATTGCCTTTGGCGGGAAGACGGTATAATACTGAGGATGTTTCCTCTCCCTCCCCCCTATAATTATATACAATGTGCAAACATACAATAGTTACACCCATGATTGCCATCTGTATTATACATAATTTCTGTAGGTTTTCATCCCACTTTAAGCAGAATATCTATTTAAACCTCATTAGATTGGATTGCTGAGAATCAATTTCATGTTAATGCAAAACACTATAAACTGAAAGATATACATGTATATTATATTTTTCAAAGAAATATTCCTCAAGCACACTTCCACCTTTCTGTATTGCATGCGTATGAAATGAAAGAATTTAATCAATATTTCGATCATTAGAAGTATGAGCAATATAGACAGTTAAAAATCTAAATCAGATTCACCACAATGACATTAATGGCTTGCACAACATACATAAAATGAAAATCCACCAGACAGCATTTTAAATCCTTCACTTGTTTCTCAATCACCTGACAACTTCTAAACCCTCTCCCTGCTGGATTAGGCACAGGCACAGGCGCTGCACTTTAGGGCATCCCTGGTTGCCTTCAGCAGGGAAAGAGTTAAAAGATTTCCGGGCAACCACAGATTTGATCCTGGAGCCGTCTAACACCGGCTCCTGCGGTTCCCTGGATAGGTCAAAGGTTAGCACCACTCAGCAAGTTTGTATGGCTCAATCCATTCCCTGAAGAGGCCGCTGAGTGTCTAAATTGAATATCACTATCAACCTGAAGCGTAAATTGAATGTGATGTGAAGTACACTGTAAACCACACTCCACCTGAGCAGGCTAGGAGCTGTACACTGTTTTAATCATGCTATGAACAACCAAAAACATGTGAACTACTAGTATTTAAATCATTCTGTAATATATTAGACAAATTATGAAATATGATGTCATTCTTTATGGATGCCAATCTTTAAAAACTGATGACAACCTTGACATCCTGAAGTCTGTCCACTATTTCATTAAAAAATCAGGCAGATTTGCACCGTAGATTGATTGTAACATAGTTTGCTTGCTTAACCATATTTAATTATTACAACTAGTCATACGATTATGACAATTACTAAGTTGACTGTGATGTACATGTATTTTTTATTGTATGTTTTGTTTGTAATGGGAGCGGTACCGGTAAAAGCCGCACTGGCGTATGTACCAATCCTTTTGTACTATTTGTGCAATAAAATATGTTTAAATCATATATTTCAGCTGTGAACGGCTACAGTTTCTGCAAGGCGGCCAAACAAGCCTTCCTGTTGATAGTGTCCAATGCTCTCCGTGTAGCTGCCATTAACTATGTGGGAGACTTTCTCCTCTTCCTGGGTAAAGTTGGCACCGTGGCCATCACGGCCGTCATTGGACTGGAAATGTTCAAGGTGAGTTTTTAATGAGATTATCAGTGAGATTAAGCAAAACGTATTGCTGTGGTGGTCTTCGTTTGAAACAGCTACATCCGGGGACCATCATCGTTCTTCACAGAAGTTATGATTACTTTTCTATGTAAATATGTCCGTAGAAATCAACATCCGGAACTCGCCGGTCTACTGCAACCCTATGCGCTACCGGCATGCCGTAGTACATTGAATTTGTATTTTCAGGGTCGGACTGACGTCAACTACACGTGGTTGCCTATAACAGTGGCGTGTGTGTTCGCCTACTTCATATCCAGCTGTTTCCTGTCTATCTATGAAGTAAGTCCTCCCGACAATGTTCAGGCAACAATATATATATATACACCCAAACAGATACCGTAACACTTCAAGACATTTCCGTTTGTACTGCAACGTAATGTGCCGCTTGTATTACTAGTAGGCATGTTTGTAATTTCAATATTTCTGCTTTGAACTGGTATATATTATATTAAAATATTGTCAGTACCAGCCTCGTCGCAAATGGGTGAAAGATTCCCACAGCGACGTTAAGCTCCATATTCATTCACTCACTCAGTACCAGCCGGTGCTCGCATGTTTACTGCAACATTCAGCGCTACGGATGTTGCAGGTTTCCTCATGCATGCATTAAACTGACAATAATTACAAGTGAAATAATTTTGAAAGCGGCTCTAAAGTAAACCCCAATTTAGAAAACAACAATGCATGTACAGGATACCTAATGCTTTATTAGTTTTAATGTACATGATTTAAATATTTCTAATTTGAATATCAAATGTTATTCAGATGACGATCGACGCCATTTTCGTGTGCTTTGTGGAGGACTGTGACAGAAATGACGGTGTAGACAGACCGTACTTTATGAGTAAAGACCTCATGGTAAGGTACTAGGCATGGTATAGCGGTCATATAGGTACTCTATGAGATCATAGGCTCGTAAGTGCCTGCTCGCCATGTTACTTATAAGCGCTTCGAGAAACGATACCCTGGGGCTAGCTATTCTCTAGACGTTCTTATGTAGCCTACTATAAGAAGCGATTTCCGTCGCCGATTTTTGTCGGCCGACGGAAAACCGCAAGTGTGCGCTGGCCAGCGACTGCGATTTTTAGTTTCGCCTACCGATCGCACAATATATAGCATGTTTGATATTTGGAGCACTGCACACTAGGCGATCGAGCCCCGACGCAAATCGGCGACAGAAATCGCTAGTGTGTAGCCAGTATTACGAATGTCGTACGATCGTAAGAATGTTTCGAGAATAGGCCTCCAGTTCTAATATACACGAGGTGTCACAATCACTTATAGACAAAGTATACTACTAGTATTTAGAGCAGTTGTGGTTTTTTGTTCTATGTGTATTTTAGTAATTATTAAATGAAAACGTTGAACATACGTAAATAAATATTAATAATTATTTCAAATAATTTTAAAATAAGCTACTAATAAATAAAAACACCGTAGAAAATACATGCACAATTTCAAAGTGCGTATGATACGTTGACCAAACGATTGTTAGCCATTATTGTAATTATAGAAGATTCACACAATTTAGTTCAATGTATGAAGATTTAGATTGTGGTGGTCTTCTTGATGGTGTGTATTTAAACATGCCTAGTACTTGCGTAATCCTATATTAATTGGCCTTTGCAACTGCTTGTGTTTGTACTTGCCGGCGACCATTATATGCGCGAGTGAAAAGTACATAGAATATCTTTTTTTATTTTTTATTTTTTTGCGATGCGCGTAATTTGATTCTCGCGTACTTGTCAATAATGTCACTTGCGCGTAATTTGAGTCCGCGTAATTAAAGTCTTTTACAGTATCTTCATTTGCCACACATTAATGTTATTATTGCAAATCTCGGACAACGCTAAAACTAGTTCCAGAATGCATCAAACATAGCAATCATAATGCTATCATTAATATTTTCAGGATTTTGTGAAGAACAGCGGGGAGGCGAAAGCAGTGGCCAAGAAGAGGGAAGAGGTGTTTTGAAGTGACAATCAACCATCACCCAATCAAAACAATCTAATAAAAATATAATCTTTATTCGTTTCCGAAACTCTCCAAAACGAGCCAAGACTTTTTTAGTATTGAGAATAGCGGACACGAATTAAGACTTAATTTAATTTAGATTGATTGCAATCAAACACCTACGTTATTTGTAAAGTATTGTAATAATATTAAGTGAATATTAACGTCTTTCATCAGCATTATTTACACTGAGATTGTGTTTTATAATAAAACTATTTTATATACCACTTTCATACTAGATGCATTCCGTCCACACATATAGCAATCATTACTTGCCTTCGATTTTGTTTTTTATGGAGTCGAACACAGTACAATTTTCTAAGATTGTCTTTGGGAACACACCAAGGAATCGAATGTGTTTTTACTGTTGTAATTCGGTAGTTTTAGAAATGCATGTAGTCGCTTTATATATATGCATGTATATATAATATCTCTTTTGAAATTGAAATGATATCTTGTAAGATTATTACCTCCGGAATTTCATTAGAAATGTGACAAGGGGGGATTGAGAATATTTTATACAGGAACAATGATTCTCAAAAGAAACACCATGTATCTATCTATCCGTCCACAGAATGCTAATGTAGAAAGCAACATACCCACTTGTCCAATGGTATTCTAATAATATATAGTAATTTACTCTTTGAGAAGATTTTAAAAAAACAGTGCACAAGAATATTCGAACCGCTCAACAGCTGACATTGGGTCGATGTCTGCCCGGAGATTACAAAATCTTTGAGTACGATTTCATGCTCAAGCTCAAATTGTACATGGTTATTTGTGAATAAAACGTTGAGTTGAGCATGAAATGTTACTCGTTGCCTATGTGTAAAATATCCCCGCTACAATAGTTCTGAGCAGCGGGGCCCTGATATACATTGAGCGGTTTCACTACTATACTGGAACGATTGATATTTTTAATGAGCTAAGTCGGATTAGATTTTAGACATTTTTATTCGTTTGATAGTGCTACAGGCATTTTAGTATTTGGAACCTATAGTGTATATGTTGTCACCTTAAATCTCATCTCTTCTCCGACTGGTTCGGGTTTTAAACCAATACAGTATTCTTGAAATATAAAATGTATTATCACCAATATACAATTATGTCTGCAAATTTATTATAACCATAACGGTACATCCAAGCTCCAATAGTGGTAAAGGTTTCTACTTATGACCGAATTAAATGAAGGGGCTGTATTCACGAAAGGGTTTAAGTAAGTTTTTGGTCTTCAAAAACTGATTTAAACCCTTTAGTGAATACGGCCCAATATTACAACGGTCATTAAATTATATACTGTAGATCTAGTGTACGCGTGAATCAATCAAATAGATTTTACAACGCCGGTATAGGAAGCAATTGTCACTTGTATGCGTGTTAATTTGTTCGACGTTGCTGTGTATACGTATGAGTGATCTTATTATTTGCAGTGCCAAAATATATGAATATTAAGATCGACAACTGCACACACTTCACGCATGCTTGAGTGTATTTGCTGAGATTTTTGTTTGTTTTTATGAATAATTTATATATGCGTGGTACATGGTATGTCCCGCGCTGCTATGTGGTAATTATATAGCATTTATTGTTTGTTACAATGTTTGTGTTGATAAAGTAATAATTAAATGTATATTATTAATAATGATTATAATGCCTTTTGTTGTAGGATACAGTTTTGTGATATTTTATGTTTGTGCGTGCTGGTAATATCACGTGTTAAAGGCATACATTCACGGTGTGTTGACATATTTCTTGGTCAAACCTATTTTACCTAAAGTTAATGTATGTACATTTGATTTATTTAAACAAGTATATTGGACAGCAAGCTACATTTTCCGCTTGTTCAACTGGTTTTCAATATGTTCAGTAGTTTGGTTTATCTCCATGTACAGCGCGCATGAGTGTGTCAAATTCTATTTTTAGACGTATCCGGTTTAACGATTCTGGTGATAAGGGTATATTGTGCATGGCTGTTGTTTTGTTTAGCTACGTTGGCTACCTTACGTTGTATCCCTATATCTACTACGTACGCGTAGACCATGCTGAATAACATGATTCGTCTCTGAATCAAACCATAGATTATAATCTATGATCAAACAGAAATTTAAGTACATGCACACGATCCTTAGTAACGGTGTATATTAAGGTTTTCTGTGGAGTTTTAGTCAGACCAAGGCTTAGTACTCCTGTTTACTTATCACCGGAACTTGGACAATTCTGGGAAATTCTAAGAATAGACATGAAATGCTTATAATTAGGCTCCCCATTAAAATCGCGAGATAGAAATAAATACAATATGAAACTAGTGAAAAGCAACGGAACATACGAATAATGTAGCTAGCTTGTATCCCAATATACTTGTTTAAGCAAATTAAATGTACATACTTTCAGATAAAATACCTTTAATCATGAAATATGTCAACAAAACGTGAATGCACATGTATGCCTTTAAGACGTTATTAGCTTGGTAATGTTTCCGGTAGAGTGCTGGTACTATTATTATTACCAATTCCAGTGATGATAATACTGCCTGCTATATATTGCTTGTTATGGAAGTACATGTCTTCATTTTTTAATATATTAAATAAATCGAGTATCTACGATTTTGACACCTTTTAAGTTAAGTTTATTTTTATGATTATCTTCTAAATATACCAAATCGTGGATATGCGATTTATTGATGAATTTTCAGTTTAAATTTGTTTTTATGGTTTATAAATTTATTTATTTTTAACAAATCGTGGACATACGATTTATTGAGGAATTTCCAGTTAAATGTTTATCCTCACTGTTGTGTGTAGTTCTTATGAAATAAATAGGCCTACAAAAAAACACCCAACTATTTGTATTTGATCTGTTTCTCTACATATTACATGCAATATTACATTCGTTATTCAATGTATTTCCACTGATCTGACGATGTTAATCAAATACACTAAAATCAAAAGTGTGTGTTTTTATTTTAATAAATGTATGAGCATTCTGACTTGTTTTTGTTTCTTTAGATGGCAGTTTATAAACAAATTAGGCCTACTGATCATTGATGGGATATTTATAAATGCGGAACGACTAGCCTACTAGTCTAGTTTACGTTACTTCTCAGTAAGAACGCAGGCTGATCTGTGTCTGAATCAAGGTGAATAAAATATAATATAACAAGCTTAGCCTATACTTCCAGACAAGAACAGAAAATGCCTATTGCCTTTGACAATATGAAATTAAATAAATTATATTATATAATTGAAAAATAAATGCCCCGAATACAATTTTTCACACAACGTAACCTACTTGGTCGATGTGGCTCGTTATATATGAATTTTAGTAATGAAATCATGAACATCTCGTTCAAATCTTTGACAACTTGCATTTGCATCACTTTCATTTGCATTTGAGATGCACTTATTTTTGTTTTGTACGAGCTCAGAATGACAGGGACCCAGCTAGCAACATCACGTCATATCGACGTCAAGAGTCGATGACGTGGTGATTTAACAGTATAACTGCATCGAATCAGGTACTAATAACGCTATTCTTTAGCGCATCATATAGTGTTATGTGTTAGGTGGGAAACTACACAATACACTTTATTTTACCATAAGAAAGTACACAATAAACGTTATATATAATATATACATTCTACGTTATAAGGACCATGATTACAACAATGCTTTTTTAATAAGACCCACTATACCTGGAACAATTTCCTATTAACTATGAATACTAGACATGTATGCAAGTACATTTTTGTACAATACATGTTTAGTAATACAATACAAACAAAGCATGAAATGAATGGTTACCCATTAGCCTAAATACATTATATGGTTTCCCCGTTCCCTTAACCTAGGCAATTGTCAAAAGTAATAATAGTAAACCCTACGTGTTATTGATCCAGCTTTTCAATTGATTCATATAAACATTACAGGTCTTTGTTATATTGAGTTTGAACTGCTCGAGGGTTTTGAAGCAGTATGCTAGATAGCTCACGACACTGCCTGCTAGCAACTACGCTGTATGGAGCACACATACACAAGAGTCGTCTCCCCTAAATGCAATAAACATTGTTCAGATAAGCGGGCTTTCAACCTCGTTATCTGAATATTTTTTGGTTAGGTTCATATTTTACAATATGGTATACATTGCCATACACACCACTGTCGGGAGGATTACAGTATGACAGTTCTGTCAATGCCATTATTTTGGCAGCATGCTGCTATTTGGAACTGATGATCGAAAATTGTGAGAAGGAAGAAATAAAAAACGAAACGAGCACCAGAATTGTGACCAGGAAATGTAGGTATCTCTATTAATATATTGTAACAATTACAGTTTGGTACATGGTTTCAATGTTATTGTCTCATAACTATTTGAATTAATAAACGACATACGGAAGATAACAATGATTCTGAGAATATGTTGTACTGTACAGCTGTAGACTGTTGTACTGTACAGCTGTAGACTGGTGTACTGTACAGCTGTAGACTGTTGTACTGTACAGCTGTAGACTGGTGTACTGTACAGCTGTAGACTGGTGTACTGTACAGCTGTAGACTGGTGTACACATTTATTTAAGTCATGAAAGAGCAAAGATCATAGATACTTATGATCGTTTTGTGGTAGCTACAACTGTAAATTACATTCACTTGACATGTTTTTACTTTGAAAAAACCTGCCACTGCAACCAAATTGCCTTTGAAATAGGTCTACAAACTGTGATTGTACACATTTAACCCTCTCCCTGCTGCATTAGACATACACACACATAGCTTATTTTGGCATCTCCAGTTGCCTCCCGCATGGATAGGGTTAAAGCAACTACTAGTATCTCACTGATTTGCCAGAATCCTACTTTTATGCATTTTCATTTAGGTCATTGCATAGATAAAAATGTGCAGAGCCTGAGAGCCTATTACACTCTTTATAAACCTTCTCCCTGCTGAATTGTTCCATTGTGCATGTGTGTTGGGGCATATGCCTGCAGCAGTGAGGAGGTTAAACAATGATATTTTATCATTTGAAAATGCCGCGTTTATAAACTCTATTTAACATTGTTGTCATCGTCTAGGTGAAATATTCCTGCTATGACATAAAACATTCATTCATTCAATACTGATCAATACAAGTCATATTCCTCTTTAACCCTCTCCCTGCTGGATTAGGCATAGCTACTGCTCTTTAGGGCATATCTGGTTGCCTTTAGCAAGGAGAGGGTTAAAATAACTTCCCCCAAAAATATCAAGTCTATCATTCGTTACTAATATTATTTGACCTTTAACAACAGGTTGTATATGTACAGTCACTCTATTCCGTTCAGGAAGTGATATAATCATTAATCCTGTCTATCACTGACTAAGTGCAAAGACAGTTTTCCTGAGGAACCTCAGAGCTATGAGAACTCTAGTGGGCCGCTGGCGACAGACTGTCACTTCCTGTTCCCCGCAGCCTCTTTCTGAGAACTTGCTGGGCGCCAGAAGTTGGATAAGCTGATGATGGCTGGCTGGGATGTGGTGCTGTTAGGTTTAGCGGTGCTGATTGTGCTTCAGCTGTTGCCAGGTGAGTGAGCCTTTACTGTAGAAACTATTTATTTATTTGTTTATATTGTTTTATTTTTACTTATTTTATTTTATTTCATTTTACTAGTATTTGATTTTCTTTTATTAAAAACAAATTACTTTACTTTTACTTTTACCATGCTAAAGGCAACTGGATATGCCCTGAATGGATGTACCTTTTCCTAATCCACCAGATTTTGTTTTGTTTTATTTGTTTTGTTTTTTCTTTTATTTTGTTTCATTTTATATATATTTCTTTCATTTTTAATGTTAATCTTTTATTTTTTAAATTTTTTTAAATTTAATTAATATTATTTTTAGTTTCATTACTATTTTTTATTATTTTTGGTTGGTTTACCTGTTTGTTGATAAAAATTAATATAATTGCTGGTAGAGTACTTTGTTTCACAGATTGTTTATGAAGCATTATTATGATAATATATTTATTCATTTAAATATTGGATACAAATATATACAATTATTTAATAATTTGAACAGAAGAAAATAATTACATTTGTAGGTGTTCGATTTATTAGGAATATAGGAAAAAAAATTAAATGATCAGATAGGGACAACCAAATTAAAATACAAAATATGGTTGTAAATGAAATGGTAAATAAATGAAGGATTCAATAAATAAGACAAAACAAATAGTTTTAAAATGACTGTGTTCTAATAATTAGAAATTAGGATTTGAAAAACTTTGGTCATGTTCGTATTTTTAGGGTCAGAAATGAATTAATTTTCCCAATTTAGGTGTTTGAACTATTAGAGGGTTCGAATTATTAGAGTAATTATGGTATTTATATAAAACATAAATTTTGTGATGAAACTAATTATTAATACTGTGCAAGTGTCGAGGAGCAGTATTGAAATAAGCTGTACAGCTTGTTTACCAATCCTCATTCTTTGCTGAATAAAAATATGTTTAAATCAATACCGTGCAAAGGATCTTGTATTTTGAATATGATTGTTCAAGAAATTGTAAATATTTTTCATTATTATACATTTAATCATTTGCGCTAATAAACCTTTCTATGATTGCTCACTATAGTACTAGAATCGGTTTTCCTAGCAGTAGTACCAGTAAGTAAGATTAAAGCCACATTCAATTATTGCGCTGTCATTTAACCTTGCGTTACCATTCCGACAGCGACTGCCGTGCCACCGTGTGCAGATACCCAAAACTGGAGGGAATGGTGCCGGTCATATGCGAAATGTTCCAAATATCCGATACATCAACAGGACAAGGAGTACAGCCACTGTGCTAAGACGTGCAGCATCTGTGTCTCAGGTTTGTTTCCCTACATGTACTGTCATGGTTTCATTTATTTACACCATGGTCACCATCATTTGATAGATTATCTCAGTAAATACCTTTTGGAATGACCAAAAAAACATGGGCAGATCCAGGGGTTGAATCGGGTGACTAATGTTTTTTTGTCCCTGCCCCCCACCCTGATAAGCATCATTAGCAAGAGTCGGTGGCCTATATTTAATGAAAAATTATGATGAATATATAATTATGATAATAGATTCACGTACAATATGTGCAATGAAGATATTATTGATATTGTAAATCACAAAATTACTAATTACTAAATCACTAATTTAATGCGACCTATAGATTTTAGATGTAAATGCGACACCAATAAAATGCGAATGGTCATGTCTCTATGCATGTTTTTCCCCCGTACTTACCTTTAATGCGCAGCAATTATATGCGACAATACAGCGGTTGCATTTTTCACATTAATATTCTGCTCACATTAATTTCATGATTTACAGTAAATGACAACAAGTCCAAGATATGTTATATTTCTCTTTTAATCCTGTTAGTTTAGAATCCATTTTGTCATTTTCACATGGTTCGTGTCATTTCTATTTGACCTGCTATTATATCTGAAATGTAGTGATATGCAGTAAAAATTACACCCCAAAAGGTTCATTCAACGTAATTATTTCTAATACCTGAGTTTGTTGTCTTCTTCCATAGATACCCAGTGCGGCGATGGTTACTATGGGGACGACTGTTCTCCCTGCACAGAGCTGTGTTCCGGAGGTCAGTGTGACACGGAACGTCCAGGAGAATGTCGCCAGAACTGCAAAAAAGGATCCCACGGATACAACTGCACGAAACACTGCTCTGGGAATTGTGTCGTCTGCGATCGATGGAATGGCAGCTGTTCAGAGTGTCGCAGCGGTTATTTTGGGCCTGATTGTTCCTCCGCTTGCTCGTCACACTGCATCAACTTAGTCTGCGACATTGAGACAGCAGAGTGTATGTACGGATGCGAACCGATGTGGGAAGGAGACCTGTGTAACACTAAGGCTGTGCTGTGTCAAAAATGTGAGCAGCACGACTGCGATGACGACATGGTGTGTAGTGACAAAGGCTGCGTCAAGGCCTGGTTCGGCCCGAAATGTCTCCAGAAGTGTAGCCCCAGGTGTCTAGACAGCTCGTGTGATCAAAACACCGGGGAGTGCATCTACGGCTGTGAAATAGGATGGGCCGGACCTCAGTGCAACCAGGACTGCAAGAAATGCAAGAACAACACCTGCAACAGAAGCGGCGTCTGCGTCGATGGGTGCAAGCCGAGTATCCACGGCAGCCACTGCAACTTGAACTGTAGCACACACTGTAAGAGGAGGAGATGTGAGCAGATGAGTGGCGCATGTACCCAGTGCAAGGCGGGATGGTATGCCGAAGACTGCACGAAGCCATGCAGTCCCAATTGTAACGACACATGCTATCAGAAAACTGGGAAGTGTAAATCTTGCCGGGTAGGGTGGTATGGCGTCAACTGCTCGGATGCCTGCCCGAACTGCAGGGACGGATGCGAGAGGAAAGGCTTCTGTAAAAGGGGATGCAAACATGGCTGGTATCATGGGAAGTGTTCGCAGGAGTGCTCGCGATGTTTCAACAAGTCCTGTCGGATCTCCGGAGAATGCCAGGAAGGCTGCGTGGACGGCTTCCATGGACCGAAATGTGAGACGGCCTGCAGTCGGAACTGCGTCAGTGACGTCTGCGACAAGCCGACGGGCAAGTGCACCCACGGGTGCAAAGACACGTGGTACGGAGTGAAGTGCAAGAGCAAGTGCAGTTCCGACTGTCTTGACAGCCTATGTGAAGAAGACAGTATGGGGACAGTATCCTGTCTGCATGGATGTGTGGACGGAATGAAAGGAGCGTATTGTGACAAACCATGTCCTAGAAACTGCTACAACTGCACAGCCGACGAATGCTTCAAATGTGACGAGGGTTACCATGGATTAAACTGTGCACTTCTGTGTCCGCGGAACTGTGCTGGAACATGTGTCAAGGACTCGGGACTGTGCACGTCCTGCAAGTCTGGTTTCTATGGAGATCAGTGCACAGCGTCCTGTAACGCCGGCTGCTTGTATGAGAGTTGCGGCTTTGCAAGCGGAAGCTGCACGCACGGCTGCAAGGACACATTCCATGGTGACCACTGCGATAAGGAATGCAGCATTTCTTGCCGTGGTGGGAATTGTAATCAGACAACTGGGGATTGCGATAGCGGGTGTCTGGACGGTTGGAGAGGTCGGCGGTGTGACGAAGCGTGTCCACCCAGGTGTTTTGCGTGTACCAATGTCTGTAGTAAGTGCCGACCAGGGTGGTACGGCTTAACGGAGGACTGCAACAAGGAATGCAGCAGGTATTGTATCGGCCATGACTGCGACATGCATGGAGAATGTTCCCGTGGATGTATCGACGGCTTCTTTAGACGCCTGTGCAATGAGTCGTGTCCTGAAACCAACTGCTTGTCCTGCAACAGGACATCCGGAGATTGTGGTCAGTGCAAGCCTGGCTGGTTTGGAGTGGACTGCGACAGAGCCTGTAACAATTGTGCCGAGGGAAACTGCAGTCGGGCTGACGGGGTGTGCATGATGGGATGCCAGCCTGGTAGCCACGGCGAGCGATGTGACCGACCGTGCAACAACCTATGTTACTGGCGCGACGTGAACGGCAACCGTTTAACCTACTGCCAACAGACAGACGGCAGGTGTCTGCATGGATGTTACGAAGGCCACCACGGCGACTCCTGCCAGAAGAACTGCTCAGAGACCTGCAATGCGCGCATGTGTGAACAAGACTCTGGGAAGTGCATCCACGGTTGCGAGGCTGGTCGCTATGGAGACTTCTGCCTGAGGGTCTGCAGTTCCATGTGTGTCAAGTTCGTGAGCACCCAGTGTGCTCAGCTAGACGGATCTTGCTCTGCCGGCTGCCGGGTTGGCGCGTACGGACGATACTGTGAATATAGCTGCCCTGACGGATGTGTGGAGGGGAACTGCGACCAGGACACCGGCTTGTGTTTGGTCGGCTGTCGCAGGGGGCTACGAGGAGTCAGCTGCGAAGAAGGTCAGTATGGGTGGCAGATGGGTAGCCCCCTTATGTTACGCCTCCAGTCATTATAATAAAATTAAATTAAAATTAAAATACGGTAGGGATGAAAATTACGAGGGTAAAAAATGGGTGGGGGAGATACGGTCATGGGTTTGAAGGACGGAATGACCAGCGTGACTGTTGGGTGTACAATATATAATTGTGGTAGCAGTGTCACCAAGGGTATCTGTGTTTTTATGCATCCCCTTTACGAAATGAGGTTATGGTCCCCTGGTTGTCAACATTTTCATAATTAAATAAAATAATTGTTATCGATAAATATATGATGGTATGCCTTTAAAATTGTCAGGCATCAATTCAACTATATTCTGAGTTTTTCATGTTTCACGTGGTTACAGATTGCCTGCCTGGATATTACGGTTTTGATTGCTTAGAAAAGTGTGGTCACTGTAGCAACAACAAGACATGTGACCGCTTCAATGGCACCTGCCCTGGAGGAGCTTGTGATCTCGGATTTGGAGGAGAATTGTGCAGCCACAAGAGTGAGTGAACTGTACTTTCACTTTGGGTACTTTCACTTTGAAGATGACTGCGTAGTGGCATTGCTTTGATGTTAAATAATGCTGTTTACCATAATTACCCATATAATTTGAACAGGAGAAAATAATTAAATTTGTAGCTGTTCGAATTCTTTAAAAAATATGAACATTTAAAATGATCCGTGTACTGATAATATGTCCCAAATTAAAGTAGTAAATATGGTTGTAAATGAATTTTGTAAATAAAAATATTCTGACCTTAAAAATATGAACATGACCAATTTTTTAAAATAATAATTTTCAAATCTTTCAAACAATTATTTTTTCAAAGCAATTTCAAAATATGTATTTTTATTTTTGAAAATCCCTCATTTATTTACGCAATTGCGATCTTCCAGAAATGATAGGTCCTTGGACATATTGGACTCTTGACTGTCTACTACTGTACTACTGTATGCCTGCTTTCACGTAAATGCTTCTTGTTGTGTTTCAGTGATAGTAGCCCCAGCTCAGACGACGTCTAGCAGTGCTCTGGCAATCATCCTGGTGATATCGGCTGTCATACTGCTTGCTGTGGTTCTTCTGGTGGCATTCTTTGCTTATAGGAGGTACAGCCAACCTTGCGTATTCCAAATACTGTATTTGATGTAGTAAATACTCAGAAAATCAAGCATTGGGACAAGCATTGGTGCAGAAGACCCAAACTAACTTGCATCTGCTGTTTGCATCTGCAATACAAATAACAAATGTTTGCAAAAACATCAATTTATACTTTAGCATTAGGAGAAATGGCACGGCTAACGGGTTATTGTTAATTTCTATCCGTGTAATTTAGATGTTTGACCAGATTTTTAATGAATCTCAGGCTCTCTCTCTCTCGAGTCAACTTACACAAGTTACCATGGTTACAGTCCCTAGTGAAACTGAACAATTATATGTGGCTGGCACCTAGGGCCAAATCTGAAGCATAGAAAAATACTTTAAAATTATAATAAACACAGCTGACATGCCTCATGATGCCGTACATTATATACATTTTTTAAACCTACAGAGTATGTATAAAACCATGATGACAGTAATTAGTTTGAAAGCTGTCAAAAAGTGTGACTTTGTACACTAATGCACTAATAATTTAATTAAGAAAATTGAATATGTTGCATGCAGGCATCGGAATTATGTTGAGAGAAAGAAGCGTCAGAGAGACTACAACATGCTACCTCTACCTAGCAATTCTGTGAGCAACGCCATGTACAGCCACTCCCCTGCAGGTAGGAATTACATGCCTAGAAACAGCCTGAAATAATAATTGTGTAATAACGTAACATTTTCTGTCTATTACCTAAGTTTATTGGTCGAAGTTTATGCCACTACATACTTGTCTAGAATCCATAAGTTCTGCTATTTATATTATGATTGAACTCTTATTATTATTATTATTATTATTATTATTACTACTATTATTATTATTATTATTATCATAATCAATATTTCATTATTATTATTATTATATTGTTATTATTATTATTATTACAGTACTATTATTACTATTATTCTAGTCTGTCAGTCCCAACAGATTTACTGCAACAGTCAGCACTATGAATGTTGCAGGTTTCCTCCTGCCATAAACTGACAAGCTGCTATATACATGATATAAGTGAAAGAATATTCAAAGCGGCGCTAAACCCCAATTACAAACAACAAACCAAGAAAATCACATATTATGCTACTATAGACCAGGGTATCATTTCTCAAAGTTCTCATATCCACTATCAGACTATAGCACCCTTGTAAGTGCACGATCCCCATGTATTGGAGAATGCTACGAGAGTCATTATGATCTTGTAGTAGACATGGTAGATACCCAGTACTATGACTGGCCACTGTCTACTGTCCACAGCGCCTAGCAAGGCCCTGCGCGCGCTCCCTAAGAAGAACGGCTCGATGACCAGTCGCAATGGTCGAATGGCAACCGCAGACGTGCATAGTGATGGTGTTGCCGGGGGTGACATGGACGATGCCTACAACATTCTCGTGGACAAGGGCTCCAAGACCATCGTGAAGACCACAGACCTCTGGAACCACGTGCATCAGATGAAGATCGATGGCGGTTTTCAGGAACAGTATGACGTGAGTGTGGCTTCATTTGCTTTGTGCACAGTAATGTTGGAAAAGATGTGTTTTAAGATTGGTTTTGTATTGTTAGACAAGCCATTTGATGTTGCCAGCGGTTGGGATCAAAAGAGTTAACGTGGCAAAATAATATTTGTATTCAATACACTGTATTATATTTTCTAATTATTGTTCTTATCTTTTTAAATATGCATGTATATTGGCATCTTGCACTGTGAATATTTTCTTTATGTTTCAGAAACTTCCAGCTGGGTTGATACATGACTGTGATGTGGCCATGCTGCCGGAAAACAGAAATAAAAACCGATACAAGAACATTTGCGCATGTAAGCAACTCTTTGTTATTGTCATGGTTACTGTGTTACTTTAACCCTCTCCCTGCTGGATTAGGCAAACACAATGCTCATTAGGGCATCAACAGTTGCCTTCAGCAGGGATAGGGGTAATTGCCAATAGCAGGCATAGCATTTTTTCTTCAGACCTGCGGAAATTTGCTGATTTATTTGTCTTGGGGGCCAATTTATTTGTCTTGGGCCAATTTATTTGACCTTGATGTGGCTTGGGGCCTGTAGTCTCCAGACAATGGACTTGAATTTTTGGAAATACATTGCAATTTGACTATGTCTTCACAAATTGATTAAATATTCTTGCAGCAAAATAAAACATGAAATCAAATCTCTCACTCCCACAAATGTAGGCATGTTTGCATTTCTATGGTTGAAAATAGATTAGTTCTGGTGTTTGAACTATTAGTTGATTTGTATTACTAGGTATTATAGGTATGATATGGTGTAGAGTGTGTGTTTCATTAACTTTGACATTTTTGTTCCTCAGTTGATCGGTCAAGAGTAATTTTGGACAAAGAGGAAGGCGAGCCGTTCTCAGACTACATTAACGCTAACTACGTCGCTGTAAGTACACGAGACATGTGGGATGTTCCACCATTTTCTTGTAATGTAATTAGAGTGTGATACAACATCATTATTTTGATCATTAATATTAAGGTTTGGTTTATTGCCAGGTGAATCAATTTTTTTTGTTTTCTTTTATGAATGCCCAAATCATATCTACGGTCTGGGTTGGTTCTAACTGTTTACATGTTCTGAATAATGAAATCATTTTTGAAAATGTTCAAAATAAGTTACAATATATGTTTTCTATTTCAGGGTTATGGAAACTCAAGGAATTTTGTAGCCTGCCAAGGTATTTTAACACTTCATTGTTGTTGTTTTTTGTCACATTTGTTCAAAACTTTGCATGGTTTTGCTGTTAATAATTAATATTACCTGTGAAATTAATGAGACACTTTCAATAGCAGTGTTCCAAGTGTTTGTGGATGAATTTTGGTTAACTCTTGAAGTGCAATGTATTAATCTTTTGCATGGAATTTTTCACTTTTATAATATTTTAATGCATGCATTATAATTAAACACTATTTGAACGCAGAAGACAACCACTAACTCCAAATTTCCGTTTCGATTCTTCTGGTAACAAATTCTTTCAAAAAATATATAATTGGGTTATTTAATAATCGTAGATCCTGAAACATGATTGTCCCACCTGAACTTTCATGCTGTTTTATTAACATAATTGTAACTGCTTTCTTCCGACATATTAGTAAATAAAATTACAATTTTATTTTGTTTTAATTTCTCTTCCAAGAAGCTGGTTGTTTTGTGCAGTTATTGGTCAGATAGTGTTGGTCACGTGGTTGTTGGTTGTTTCTAACCCTGGTTGTTTCTCACAGGCCCTATTGACGTGATTGTCAATGATTTCTGGAGGATGATCTGGCAGGTGGTATGCTGCAAGATTGTCATGCTGACCAATATCGTAGAGGAAGGCAGAGTATGCACACATATTATTTATAAGATTTGTTTTCAAATTTGAACATACTTAGTGGGTTTCATCTGACACTACAATTTTCACTTGACATCACATGCACTTGACACTATCAATACTTGACACTACAAATACATGATACTACATACTTGACACTTCACTATAGACACTGGACACTACAAACAAACACTGGACACTACAAACAATTGATACTACAAGACACTTGGCACTTGACACTACATGAAATTGCCTCTTGACATCTAACATACATGAACTTGACAGTTGACATTAAAAGCACTTGACACTACATGAACTTAAAACCTGACACTACAAACACTTGAAACCTGATACTACAAGCACTTGGCACCTGATACTACAAACACTTGACATCTGATACTACAAACACTTGACACTACAAACACTTAACACCTGATACTACAAGCACTGGACACCTGATACTACAATCATTTGACACCTGATACTACAAGCACTTGACACCTGATACTACAATCACTTGACACCTGATACTACATGCACTTGACATCTGTTACTACAAGCACTTGACACCTGATACTACAAACACTTGACACTACAAGCACTTGACACCTGATACTACAAGCACTTGACACTACAAGCACTTGACACAAGA
>JAUTBV010174008.1:0-23679 GCA_032361325.1 Lepetodrilus fucensis | reverse complement strand
GATAACTGCATTGCCACTCTACAGTCAGTGCATCCTATCAATATCGCATCAGAAAGGTAACTTTCGCGAACATTGATACCGGGCCCTCGGGACGGGATTTGAACCTGGAACCTTTGGCTCCGAAGTCCAACGTTCTACCACTACGCTACATCCCGCCCGCTTCTCTAGGTTCACGTCTAATAATTACATTGTGCTGGAAGAAAACATGGAGAACTGCTGAGCACATTTTGAACCTTCTCTGGGGAAGATGTTACTACGACGAACATCAATTATTTACCTTTTAGCACCAGGAAGTGGTTAAGGGTAGTGATGAAGGCACCCGGTGCCTCACAGAGGTGTACAGTGGTGATCGCCTCCGCCTCCAGTGGCAGGATGGGGTAAGAGGACAGCACCTCGAAGAACTTGCTCCAAGCCTGGGTACACAGCTCCACATGGAACACCTGAGAACATGGCGCGAGGAACTCTCTGTCATAATACCATTCTTAGAATACAGAAATATCTATTACAAAGTTTTGCTACCATGCCAAATTTACCAATATATCTGACCACGAGATTACGAAACTTTTTGAGTATGATTTCATGATCAAGCTCAAAATATACATTGAGTTTTAAGAATGAAATCGTACTCAGAAAAGTTTCATAATCTTGGGGACAGGCTGCGAGTGAACCTTCTCAAGCACGCTGTGGCAAGGTAATGAATAAGTGACCATTACAGCATGACTCATTTTAGAAGGATTCATAAATATGATGTATATATTCAAGCATAAATAATCACGTAACACCCTGTCACTGTGTCAAGGCAATAAAGTGACCACTACTAAATGACTCAATAAAATCAGAACATCCAATGCGCATCATTTTGAAAGTATTGATCAATATGATACATGCATTCAATTATAACTAATAAAAATTATATGTATTCAAGGATAACTAATAAATTATGATATGTATTCAAGCAGAACTAATCATGGAAGGCCCTGACACCACTGACCTGCCTGAGATCATTGACGATGTTGCCAGCCATGTTGGTGAAGCCGGTGTGTTTGTGCCACTCGATAACATCCTTGTCACTCAGCAGGTCCTTCAGCTGGTTGAGGTCATCCTTCAGCTGCTGGAGGTCCTTGTCCTGCCAGATCTCCACGTCCAGGTCCTCACTTAGTCCTGTATCCTCATGTTCCGTTTCATCTTTAGCAATTGATGTTTCCATATTCTTACCACATTCTACCTCAGCACTAGCCCTTGACAAATCGACATCACGTTTCGTCTCGACCTTAGCTGAAGAAGCATCGGGTTCTGACTCGTCAGTCTGTCTAATAGTTCCCAGTTCCATTCTCTCATTGATATCTGTAGTATTCAAGTCCTTGTCCTGTTCCATGTCCATGGATCCTTTCTTGTCGGCATCTTTACATGGATCTGACTCCAGTTCCACCACACACACAGAGGAACTATTTCCAGTACTAAGCTCAGGATGTGTACTACAGACACTACGACTGTTCGTGGTGCAGGAGCTTGGTGCCGGAACTTCTTTCACAACTGAGTCAGGTGACACCTCACGTCCTGCTCTATGTTCTGCTGCCTTTGTGTCGCCACTCGTGCCACTGACAACACTCCTAGCCGTGCTATCTCCAAGACCTCCAGGGCATCTGTTGGCAGCTTCAATAGGAATTTTAATTTCCTTTTCCCGCACTTCACCAGCAGACAGATTTCCGGTAAGTTCAGGATAATTGGTATGATGAGAAGCCTTCGATTCCGGAGAATTGTTATTACTTGAAGACTTCAATTCCGGAGAATTGATATGACTTGAAGACTTCAATTCAGGAGAATTGGTATGACTTGAAGACTTTGATTTAGAGAATTGTGGAGTAAAAGATCTGTAGGTGACTGGCGAGTAAGTGAATTTCTTCTTAAAGCCTTGCTCCACCCCATCTCTGGTAGCTCTGTCAAGCTGGCGAGACGCACTCTTCTGCGAGTCGACTCGCTTTCTTTTACGTGGCATGACTGAGTCTGAAACAGAACAAACAGTGACATTCTCAATGTTCTAACTGAAAATTAATATTTGTGTGGATTAACATTTTATTTCTCTGTGGTAGACCTGGAACTCCACTTTCTGCATAGCAATGAAAAGACACTTTGAAGCAGTGTTCAAAATTACTGCTGACCCGCTGATTTCTCCCAATGCTAAAGGTATCCTAAGGGCCAGTAGAAATTCATGATTTTTGTAAACATTTGTTACCTGTATCATTATTCGGGCCAGTAGGTTTCCAGCGGTAATTTCGAACACTGCATTGAAGTCCAAACGTAATGACATGTAAGTCAAATGAATGTACTGCGCATTTGCATTTCCAATTTGGTCAAAAACAATAATCGATATACTTGAATGTATGACATTTAGATTTCCAGAACTACACGAAAAGTGAGCTCCTTTCGTGATTGCAACAGAACACTGAAATAACGTCAGTGAACGTAATGTTTTATAGGCAAATCAAAGACTAAATATTGATGCATTGTTTTAATGACGTGAACAAATACGTATTGTTATCTAACCGTTACCAATGTAGGAATGTAGGGTACTTTTGCTTCCTCTATTTATTTCATGCTTGTTTTTGTTTACAACTGATGTATGCAAACTCCGATCATCATCTACATCATTGTTAAATTGCATGAAATCTACACGCTATACGCTGCAAGGAGCTATCATCAACTTGGTAAGGGGAGACAAATCGTGACAAAAAGTGGCTGTAAAATACAAAATATTTTATTGAAGTCTCATAGCATCTGTATCTATGATTATTTATTCTTTTATATCATATTGAGTTATATATATATATATTTTTAAATATAGAAATCGGAATATATAGTATATACTTGTCTAATAAATCACACTAAGATGTTCATAACTATGAAAGTTCCCATAAATTGTTTGTACCAAACGTTAATACATTTCTTTACCACAGTATTTTATCATATTTGCATAATTATTTTATATTTTATTCCCTGCTTACGTATAGTGAAAATTTGTTGGTTTGTTGCTATAATGTATGTAATGTATGTGTAATGTTTTATTATGTATCTATTTCACTTTGGGGCAATACAGTTATACATGTATTACAACAAATATTGTTGGCATAGTACATGTTGACTAGGAGTAATGTCTATAACTATTAAAGTTACTGTATATATATACCTCATGTAAATCCCCAACTTTACATATATATATAGTTGTACATATAACTTAATTATTTTCTTTGTATTATAATAGAGAGCGGATCCCGTAAGCGTATAGTTTTTATCCAATCTCATGACAAACACACTTGAATTTATTGTTATTCAGGAAGTTATTAAGTAAAAATACCAGGGCCCGAGATTATGAAACTTTTCTGAGTACGACTCCATACTCAACTCAGAATTGTGTTCATAAAACGTCATGTGACGTCATAACCCTAGACTCACAGCATTCTCAGGCTATAACGTCATATGACGTTTTATTTAAAAAATTCTGAGTTGAGTATGAAATTATTCTCAGAAAGTTTCGTAATCTCGGGGCCAGGCTGTTCAATAAAATACAGTACAGTATATCTAATTCTAGCTGTTATGTAAACGGTGTAATGCAATCTCATTAAAATCATATCTGAGCACAGCTGAGATCTGACGGAATTGGCATTTTTCGCATTAATATTCTGCTGGCATTAATTTAATGATTTACAGTAGTTCCGGATCTTATTTTGAGACTGCGGTGTAATGTTGCCTGTAATCTCTTATGACTCGAGCTTCGGTTAACAAGTCTCAGACTTGTAATTTTATAACCCAAGGCTTTTTTGTTTGTGTGATTACATGTATATATATGACTTTCAGTCTGACAACATATAACATCTTGGTGGGCATAGACAGGCAATACCTGCTCATCCCTAATTAATTAAGTGTATGTTGTATTGTTAAAAAACATCATTTCCATTCATTATGAAGTTCAGCATTTTAAATTTGTACTGAAATTTTCCTTCATCTTTTGAGGCAGCTCGCTATTACTACAGTATATTTCTCCAATTTTCTTTTATATACTAGTATACATGTCTATACATTACTGTTTGCTTCTGGGATGCTTTATGTCTTCATGGCAGATAATACATGTGTTGAATCCCAAGGGGTTAACATCCAGTGGTTCTCTCCACTTAGTCAATAATCGAAAATTATCAGCCTTCAAAATCCCAAGAAGAAAAGACAACTCACAATTCAAGTATTTGACAATGCGCTTTTATTTACAGATAAAGAACGAAGCGCGTCTCATTTCAAGTTCAGCAAATAAACATACATTAAAAGTTACATCTTTGCGCCTGTGAGGAAAAGGCCTTCCTCTACTATAAACACATGCAGCTAACTCAATGGGAAAGGTCGACTTAGCAACAGATTCATGTGTAGGTATTTTACAGCTGCTTCAAATGTGGTCACATAACATGGTAGGATATTACAGAATCCAACCATGAACCTGCAAACATTAAATAAACTCAATCTTTTCAACAATTCAATATTAATTAAATAAAATTATTCTTATCAACAATTGATAAATTATGATTGAACTTTAATCACTTTTCCATTTATATTTTTTTTAAATAAATAAAATAAGTGAAAATGTACATAATTATTGGAATATTGGTGAGCTGCAAAAAATAGTGTCACGTGAACCTGTTGCCATGGTGACCTGACTCGGCAGGCGTTACCAGTCGTTACCTAACCTCCCAACGAGACAGACACTGAGAATAGGAAATATTGAGATTAGAAATTCTGAAATAAATTAAATAAGAACAAAATACCTATAGATTATCGAAAGAAGAAATTGTTTATGGTACATCACTAATGAAGATGGATTCCTGAACAAACACTACCATAATACTGGCGAGATTTGTAACACAGGTGATGAAACTTAACTAATACCAGACTATTTCTTTAAAGATCAAACTCGTGGAAGTCTGTTTATAATAAAACAACATATATCTTCCAACATTCTGACATATTAATTAATGCTATCCAACATTTATAGATATAAACATTATTGTTGTCAAACAGTAGATATTTAAAATTTAAATAACTTTGAAACATCAACTTTGATTTATTTTAATATCCGTTTTAACACAAAATGTGTTTTAATTTTATGTCTGAGAGGTAAATGTCTTGTGATTGATTCTGCTGAGAAACATAATCATGGGTGTTGTTGAGAACTAACAATGTGCAGGCATGGGATTGACAGTGAACAGGGCACGTAATATACCTACACGACTATCAATGTACAGATGTCTGTGGATAGGAATCCACTGTGGATAGAATCCACTGGAGGTGTGGATGAGCATTAGGAGATGTTCTGATCGTTGTAATGACACCAGTGGATAAACAGTCGTAACGCTCACAAAGGGACGCGACTGTCGTCTTCATTGGAAAATACCACTATCAAAGGAATATCACAAAGACATGATCTTCATGGCTATCGCTATACATAATGTAACATAACAATTTACAAACATTTGTCTTAGCTCTGTTAATAGCTTGAGTTTGTTAATGCCATAAATTCTCTTGCAATCAGAATGTCAGTAGATCTTGGGAACATATGTACTGAATAATATTATTAAAAATTGAAGTAAAATGGTTTAATTAAAAACATTCAGAAATCTTATACAAGTTTTGTATGAAAATAATTTCATCAATGCAACCGTCTTTGAAATATTCGAACTGAAAATTGACCATCCGGTAACCTTTGAACTTCTTTCTCACCATGAAATCATGTCAAAACTGACAAATTATGCCTTTCAAATCCTGTGCAAAGGAAACATTAACGACACATTAGGGAATTGTAAGATATTCTATCTAACTGGACTTTAACTACACATGTTCACACTATATGCATACAAAACAGTGGAAAGTTTGAAACCTGACAACATTCACGTTTGCTGTACATGGATGAACACTAAAGGGAAGATATTTCCCATTTCTTATAGCATGAAATACAGGCAATGTATAATTTATACAGATGTATTTGTCCATATAGAAAAATATATGGTAAAACATTTATATTATGTCTAATTTGTCTGTGTTGATACAACCAGAAGTAGTCATCTCCAGAGATGAATGACAGAAAGAACTATTATTAAATTTTCCGGATGAAGTTGAAAAGCAGCAACAAATCAGTGTTTCATTTCACTACACACTGATGTATAAAATGCTTCTTTAACTATGTAAAGAAACGGAACAAATTCCGCTATCATACATTTCTGGAGGTGTTTCTGCGCGAATCATGAATGATGTCACAAGAGCATTAGTTCACAACCAACGAATGACCATCAACGTTATCATTTATCTCCTAGACCCCGTTGCACGAAGCAATCTTAGTCACATCTCAAATTAAAGATAAAAAAAATATCAAGTCATACTTTAAATCCTGAAGTTGATGCAGTTTAAAAAAGCACTTTGTAAAACACCAAAATGAGGCATTGCACGAAAAAATGCTATCTAATTCACCTGGATGTCTATGTATAAAAACAGAGTTGTCATCAGCTGACATTTGTTTCGTGCAAGGGAACCTTGTTTCCTGGATGAATCACAATCTTTGATAATTTACCTACTTTGTATTAAATCTGGTAAACTAGACATTTCCAACAACTGTATATTAAATATACTATCATCACTAAGTTGAACTATGAAGGTCAGAAATACATTCGGAAAGTCTCGATTCCTCCGCCCTAAAGTCATCTTGAAAAACACCTACTTTCATGATGAATAAAGCTACATTGTTTGCTCATGTCACATTTCTATAAATATAATAAATGTGTCCACAGAAAGAATGAGAGAATCTATCTATATACATGATAATATATACACATTTCTTGACGTAATCGTTTCCCCCCGTATATATATTTAAGCTCTGCTACTGATGTTTAATGTCTTACTTACGTAAAAGACTTGATTTTCAAAACACATATTTTAAATAATGAATTAAACTTGGCAGTCGTTGCTAAATATGATTTGATAACAGAAATCAGCAGTGCCTAGTGTTAACCCTGCAAGTGTTAACAAAAGACATAACATTTATAGTTTCTATAACACCTATATACAGTGACATCTCGTGCAAGTCAGAGTTAGTCATAGGATTACAATCTTGGAAATATATATCACAAGAATTGATTATGCCTTTAGATTGTTTCTATACTTATAGAAATATATTGAAACTACTGTAAAGAGGCTGAAATTCCTGCGCGGTATGTTATAGATACGTTACTAAATACGTGTCCTAAATCTCAATTTTCTGTTATACTGATTAATACAGATTACAGATACCTGGAGATTTACTTGATAAATAATCTATTGCTTTTTTTGCTGAACGATATATATTTAATAATGAAGTCAGCTTTTATTCAATCACTGTAAAATAATGTAACCCTGTTTGTTGACAGTGGCACTATTCCTGCTGATGTTAACGGTATATATTGTATGTACATGATGTTGTTTTCCTCCTGCATGGCATGATTGACATAAATACACAGGGCCCACTTCCACGAAGCAATGTTAGTCAAAGATTGCCGTAACTTCAAACTTGAAAAGAATAAACTACTGTCGGCTGGATAGAATTTGGTGTCTGTACGATGATGTAGTATCACACAAAGTTGTATTTTCCCCCAACAATAACCTTTGACAAACACCGCCTGTGAAAGTGGGCCGAGAAATGATGATGGCGATTCTCATGAAGGATTGCCGAATACAAACATGAACAAACATTACGAGGATTTACAGAATAGTGCAATGAAAAATGAAGCCAGATATTCATTGAAAATGGCAAACACTATTTATGCGTAGTAAATAAAATTGTCAAGCATAATTTGTATATATTTGGCACAATGGTTACATTTATGTGCTAAAATGTTTATTTGCCATTTTCAAACACAAACAAATTAAATAACATAAATCTTGTTAAAGCTCAAAGTATGAATGACTGATAAAAATAATGTACAGCGATTTAACTTGTACTTTTAAGTAATATTCTACTTTCAGCATATTAATGTTAATATCCTATATTGTACTTCAAAATATCGTTTCTTCAATAGTTTGTTGTAAGTGGAAAGACAGATCATCGATCACACATTGTATAACCCAGAAAGGGGAACTAACTCTAAAGCATAGTATGGTCTTCGGAAACTGGAGAGAGAATGGAATCATTTATTAGGCAGGTTTGTAATATCACTGTTTTTCTTCAACAAACAAACATGCACTAACGAAAATCTCATACACAAGAAGTACTGTACGTAGATAGACAACAATATATACATATAATTAAATATAATACAGCTCGTTAGCATAATTAACGCAATAATGATACCCAGGTCATATACAATAATAGCTTACAAATTAAATACACAGACTGATAACTCAATTGGAAGAAGACTACACAGAGACTAGTAAAAAGTATGTTTTAAACGACGCATTGAAAGCTTTCAATCCCACAATTCTTAAGAGCGACTACCATGTGACCTACTCAAAGGAATGGAATGGTTTCCTAACCTTGAACTTCAAATACGTAATGCTTTCCAAGAACTGTCACCATATTATTTGGAGCATTTGTCCAAGAAATATGTTGTATGTTCTTGTCAAAATCTCAGTGACTTGCGCAAGAGGATATAATGGTTTTTGGCAAGATATGAATAATTGACCTTTGAATAAAAATCAATGTTAAATGTATAAAACTCAGTAAGCTAGTGGGTTTAATATATAATGGCATATCACTGCAATACACCTGCAGTTTTTGAGTTGAATGGTTTCCAGGATTCAAGGGACATATATACCTAAGATACACACGTCAGGAATACGTATAAGAACTTACGTAATATTAAATTTGATTTCTTGTTTTGTAGTAATGAAATGTAGTACAAAATCTGTTCAATCCTTTTTTAATAGGTGGTGATAATGGATGAAGCTTGCTCCGGTTTAGCTGTGGGTCGATCCTTCAACCGAACTGTCCTCGCAGGGTCTATATATATACATGAACACCTTGTGGAACATCTCCACACAACATACAGTACTTGTCCACCGCAGTGTTGTGGTACGAAACTTTGAAAAAAAAAAATACAATGTCTGAAGTGGGATTTCAGCATAATTAAACATGGCCGACATAGAACACGTTTCCATGACAACTGTCATTTTTAGTCACGCTTGAGCAGTGTAATTGTGTAGTAAATATCAGCTGTCAGTTTGGGTTGAATCAATCACACGATTTCAACCATTGTCAATCTGTCCTGTAGAACACAAATAATGATCTACAACTCACGTCCATATTTAGTAACATATGGTCATGGCCGATAACGCACACAGCGCCACTACAATGGCTGCTACTCAGTGCATATACAGTCTTCCCTAAGTGTTTGAAAAATAGCGACACTTAATAATGTCATAACCGCCATGAGGTGTAATATAATATACCATGGCTATGTCCACAAACAGTAAACCCTTATATACCTTTGGTTTCACAAGCATTAACACATTTATTCACACTCTGAATTATAGCACCCTAAAGGCTGTTGCCTCCCTTTGTGGAACTCTTCAGCTCGCCAGGGAAGCAAATGCACAACCATGGAGTATGGCAACGAGAAGGAGACTCGGTCGCTGTCAAGGTCACGTGATATGTGTTTCAGTCTGACTAGCACGTCGCACAGACTGCACTTCCTGTAGAGGATTCTGGGACTGTATTAACATACTGGTACCGTTATTTGGCTCAGTTTTTCGTCTTTCGCGTTGTAACCCATGTTCTTTCTTTGGAGGAACATGTGGATTTCGCGGAACGAGGGTCGTTCACTCTCTAGCCGATTCCAACATTCGCGCATTAAGTCATAGATTTCCTTTGGACAGTTTGGAGGTTGGGGCAAGTAAACTTGAAGGTTGTCATTACGGTAGTAATGCCCAGCGTTTTCAATGACTTGTTCGTCCGTGAGTACATCGAATGGTTGATCCTTGGCAAACGTTAGCACTTCCCACAGAGTGACAGCGAACGACCAGACGTCAGTCTTGGAGGTGAACTTGCCCTGGAAAACACAGAAAACAAATGGAAGCCATTCTATTTTGAAACAATGACTGCTGTTTTTAACTATTATTATTTATCTATGCCATAAAATTAGTTAACTTTGACACAAAATCTTTTAATGCTATGAAAGCCTATTTTGTATGCGACAATAGCAAAATAGCAATATAACTTCCAAATAATCAAGAAATAAACCTATCATATTAAAATTAATTAACATTATAAATGTACATACTCCTCATTATGACACAATGCGTAAACAGTAATTAAAAATGAAAAACATAAAGTATTTTCCTGTCAACATATCAGCAGTAAAATGAATAAAATATGTATTTTCCTATCAACTTACCATCAGTAATGTCATGTAAATATATAGAAAAGTGTTGTCCTGCCAACCCACCAACCCACCAGTAGTGAAATGTAAATGTAAATAAAACACTATTTTCCTAACAACTTACCAGCAGTATACTTTCCCAAGCCATCCATCGAATGGGGAGCACTGCCCGACCTTCAATCCTATAATAGTCTGCACTGTACAGCGACCTGCTCATGCCGAAGTCCGAGATTTTAATGGTGTAGTTTGTTCCGACTAGACAGTTCCGTGTGGCCAGGTCTCGATGAACCATGTTGAGAGATTCCAGATATTTCATCCCCGAGGCGATTTGAGAGGAAATACAGATCAGGCAACCGTAACTGTAAGCAGAGACGTAGATATAACATAGTACTAATAAATATGTAACGTATTCGACATATTAAACGCCCTGCTGCCATAAACGTCCACTTAAACTATTTAAAATAATAACAATATTTCATACCTAATAAATTTACATTTATTTTCAAGGGAAGTAATGCTGGAATTACCTCCCTTTGTGAAATTTGTTCTAAAGACTGAACTAAATTTGTGTTTTTTCATACTTTAATAATAATAATAATAATAATAGTAATAATAATAATAATACAAGTAGTAGTAGTATACCTGAGAATCTTGGCGTTTGTTGCCTCGGCGACGGGTGACTCAGGGACGTGGTCGAGGAGGAATTGATTGAGGTCGCCGTACTTCATGTACTCCACGATCATACAGAGCGGCTCCTCACGTGTACACACGCCCAGAACTCGCACGATGTTGGGGTCCTTCAGTTGTGACATGATCTTGATTTCCTTGTGGAAGTCCGAGCTAGAACAACAGGATGAGAACATGCTAGAAACAATCTTAATCTTCTTGTGAAAGTCTGAGCTAGAACCGTAGGAAATAGAACATTTTAGCCGTCGACGATCTCGCCATAATTATCGTCACAAATTGGTGAAAGATACCCGCAGCAACATTAAACTCCATAATTATTCACTATAACTGGAACTACCTCTGGTCAATTTAGTAATTTTGGCTAATACAATGAATAATAATATATTTAACTGAATATCTAATATTATTAGGATATGCTCTTTGCTCATTGATATTATTGTGTTGAAAGGACAATTTTACCATATTTGGAACTACATTGTACTTCATGGAAGCCATCAACATGGCAATAGATTTGAATATCTTGTAAATGTCAAAAAATATCTAAGCATGTCTATAGCTGAATATCCATGATTATTAGGATATGTTCCTTGCCCATTGACCATTGGCAATTATTGGGGAAAAAAACGCGTTATACAGATTTGAAGTGAGATCGTACCGAGCGCGGTCGTCAGCGTTGGGTCTGAGCATCTTGACGGCCACCAGCATGGAGCGGTTGTTATTCCTCGTCATCGTGTAGTCGTCTCCCAAGATGTCGTTGATCCTCAGCGCCTCACAGAGGTGAACCTGGCAAGACATCAAAACATGGCATTGAGAGCAAGATCATATCAGATAGTATGACCAGAGAGTATGATGAAACCATTCTCACTGAATGTATGCCCAGAGAATATGACCAAAAAATTGTCCTGAGAATATGAAGTTGTAGATGGCACAATCAATATACGGTAGACCTCGCATATAACATACTCATTGGGACCGGCTATTTTTGTCCGTTATATGCAAAGTCCATTACTGTTATATGCGAGGTCTACTGTATGTAATAAAATCACAAACTTCATTCCATGGCATCGGGACTTCATATTCAGTACGTTATAGGTGAGTGTCCGGTTTATGCAAGGCTGTTATATGCGAGGTCTACTGTATGTAATAAAATCACAAACTTCATTCCATGGCATCCTTTCATATCTACAATGAGGCAATAACTCTCTTGTAAGGGTCTCATAGTACTGTATTGTGATTTGAGAACATTAATGATGGTTATAGTCTTGTAGTGGGTACAATCGGACCTTAACGAAAGGGTACCCAAGCAAATATTTAATTAGAATAAAATTATTTTAGATACGAAAAGTAATTTGATATTAGTGAAAGATTCTAGAAAGTGACTTTAAACCCCAATTCAAAAAAAAATAAATAAAATAAAATAAAATGTGTATGGAGGGTATACAAACATTAAACTGAGGATTAATAAATATTTGTGAAGACGATGCCCACCTCTCCAAACTGTCCTTCGCCAAGAACCTCCACAAATCTCAGATTTTCACGCGGGAATTCCATCACAGAATAGTCGATGCTGAGGAGGAGGTCGGCATTGGGGACGGCGTAGACGTTGTTGCCACTCACGCCCTGGAGACTTGGAATGTTGGGACCGTGCACATTGACGATGTCGGCTGCGGCGTACAGCGCGTCGTAGTTGGGCGGCTTGTCGCCGACGATGACGCCATTCATTTCGGGGAGGGACATCGGAGGACGTGGGGGTCGTGGGGGAAGGTTGACGACCAGAGCCGACTTTGTGATGTCGGGAACGGCATAGTCTCTGGAGTCTGAAAGGGAACCTGAAATTTATGAGTTTAAAGGATTAGTATTTGGTATGAATTAGTGAACAAGCAACAGTTATAAACACAGATAGTTGTCAAAGGGATAACAGAAATTATGCAACATGGACTTAATAGAAGCTAATGTTAAATATTTTTAATGCAGATGGAAAATATTCTCTGATGTTTAATAATGTCCTAAGAGAATTGTAGTTGCAATATGACTGATCTATCTAAATACATGTATGTCTTAGCCAGTATCATATTCTACCCTCTAACTTTCATAACATTGAATATTCAAGCTCCTATTTTCATACATTTTCACTATATTTGTTCTTAGAAATATACTGGCTGTTGAAATACTAGGGAATATAGCTATTTATCCTAAATATGAGTCGATTCTAGTGATTTGATTGGTTGAGAGGAGTCCTGTAAAAAGTGTTACACCCCAGTTTGCCTACTGATAACAGTTATAATCTCATGAGACATAAATGATTGTGACGTCATTGCAGTCCGAATTAACTTGCACGTTAGAAAGATATTTCGGCATGAATATCCACAAATCCGGTATGTTTATTGAGTAGAAATATTACGATTTTGGATACATTTTTTACCAGCGTGATTTCCAGGGTGTACTGTTTATTACAAGCTGAAATTTCAGCTTGTAAAAACCTGTACACCCCGCCAATCACGCTGGTAACTAATAGTCACTATTAATACTATCTGTAGATGATGTATCAAGTGAGGATTTGATAGAAATTGTCTTGCCTGACAATCTTTGCTAATTATAAAACCTACTCCCGAAAATACACAATAATTAAATCATAACATAATGTTGATCTTCCTTGGCTATTTATAGTGCCAGATTTTTAAACCTGCCACATTAAATGTCCTTAAAATATCAATAAATATATAGAATTTATATTTCAATATACATGTACATGTACAAATTAACTAAATTAGTAAGTTTTCATAATATAGAAAAGATATCTACACCTACTATTAAATTTGATCTATAGATAACAATAGTAAACGACTTCGTTAGTTAGAACTATAACTATAACTATAACTAAGATCTAACAGAACAATTAGTTTTAAGGCAGAGCTGAACAGCTGGCTGTTATATTTTCTTTCCAAGCAACAACTATGTAGAGGGAGTAATTTGAACATGAGGTGTATTTTGTAGCCTAGAATCTGAGGAAATATTGATTTGGAAAGTGGATTATGACAGAAGTGTATCTTTTTTAAAACACTACAAACACTGGGAAAGCTAGAACGATAGAGAAAAACCGATGAGATGAATATGGCATTGACTAAAAAAGCAGGAATTTCGGCAAGTTCTAACATGGCAGATGACACAGTTAAATATGAGGAAAGTATTAGTAAAAAGTCACATTAGAACCAGATATCTGAACCATTCCTAAACCAGACAGATTATCAGACAGAGAGAGAGGGTTACCTTGTTGTTTATTCATAGTGTACTGGGGTGCATTTCACGAAAGGGGCGTATTATTTACGCCAGAAGTAAATGACGCGGATTTGCTTGTATTACGTTATTTACGTTGATTGCATTACGTTTGGCGTAATTATACACCCATTTTGTGAAACGCAGCCCTGCTGAACATATTTATCATTTATATAGTATATGTAGTACGTACCATAGCATATATTCAAACTTATTATCATTCATTTACATACCACGTAAATAACAATGTATAGTTTAGCACTACGAGCATGCAATAGCATGGAGTCATGCACTTTATAAATAGAATATTGATTGATTTATTTATTTATTATTCAATATACAGATTTAGATTTACATATACATGTAAATGGCAAAATGTCTATCTTCAATCAATAATTGTGTAGAATTTACTAAATTCAATTGACAGCTCCAAACATTGTTTTCAATTTCTTTATTGTAATTAAATGAAATATTAATTCTACAGAAGTTTACAGTGTGAGTGAGTGAATATGGAGTTTAACATCGCTGCAGGAATCTTTCACCCATTTGCAACAGAAGTTTACAGTGTTATGAGTATAAAATCATGTACTGGCAGTAGTAATAGTATATGTATGTGCAGTTTTGTTAATATGTAATATTACTAAACTAGACTCTATACAGCATTGTCCATGAATTATATGGCCTAGTATTAATGAAATGAAAATAGTGTGTTCTAACATTTGAATATTTTATTATTTGTATAAAGATATACTTTAAGATAATGCACTTTTTCAATGTCAATCAATGTTAAGATTAAACTTATATTCAAAATTATCACTATAATATGGCGTATGCATGTTTTAATACTAAAATAAATACATACGTTTATTAACAATATTTTAGTATGTCATTATATGATGAAATTAATTAAAATAAATGTTTTGTAAATTGTATATTCTGGCAATATATTCAATGTTCCATGTAAGACCACTAATATTTTATGAACAGTAATAAACTATGAATTTGTTTCTTGTCCAAGTTAATGTTTCAGACTGAAAGTTAGTAATACACCAATATGTTTTCACCAGTGTGAGTACACGTACATGTATTAGTAAATAATGTCACAGCAAAGAAACAGAGTTATCTGGTTGTAATGAGACAAGGTCAAGGTCAAATATGACCAACATGCGGAGTGTGGTGGAGACACAAACGGATGTGGAATGACGTGGAATGACGTGGAGAGACGTCATGATATATCAGACTTCGTTTGAGACAATAACTATGGTGATGACAATTTCATTGTTGGATGAAAAATGGGTTTTGACATGCATTTGAAATCAAAAGGTAAAAGTCATTCAGAAAACACTACCACACTATTTCAAAATCTAATAATAAATTGAAAATATTTAATATTTAAAGTGCATTTTTTCTTTTAAAATATAAAAATATTCTTTTGTTTCATCTTCAGTTACATATAAAATGCACACTATGAATTGAAATATTTAACATTTTGCGTCCTATGACTGATCTGAGTCTTAACATCTATCTATAAAAAAGTGCGCGACAGATGTATCACCCACAAGACACAAGAAACAAGTGTCAACACCACAACACTTCCAACACGTCACATGACGGCACAAACTACTTTCACTGTGTCTACACAGGCTAGACCCCGCACAAAAAACCAGTGCACAGTTAAAAAGAGACACTTCTGTCATTCAAAAAAGAGATATATTTAAATAGCAGTTAGAAAATGTAGTGTAGTCCACAATTTGAAATTATCATGCTGGTTTTGATCGAAATTTGGCTACAAACCACCAGATTCAGGACGCGCGGGAAGTTCTGGGAGTTGCCTCCCTTGAATGGTGTCTTTGGGTTCCAGGTAGGCCAGCTTGTCAGCTCCGCTATAAAGCTCTTGGTCCAATTCGCCTTCCTCGGTTGCCACGCTGTTGTACATATTACCGTTTGATATTTTACCATTAGTGGATCCACGTAAGTCGTTGAGGTTTATTGTCACGTGCCGATCCACCACTGGTTTGAGGTTGCGGCGGTTGTTGTTGTGCTTGCGTCGTTTGTGCCGAATGATGAATATAACGATGATTATGACGAGTATGACTATGAGTGCGGCCAGTGCGCCGATAATGACGCCAATGTATCCGTCGTCAAACTCAGCCTCCTCTTTTTCTTTCTGAATGCTATCTGGGCTCTGAGATGCTGTACCTGAAAAACATAAATCCATGTTTTAAAAATATGCATTCCAAGACATTGCAAAGAGTTAATTAAAAAAATTAAAATCCCGATTAATTTATAGAAACGTTCATAAAATTATTAATATTTATTTCTACTAGTATTTAAATTAGGATTTTAGATACTATTAATATTAAAACGTCAATGCAATATATGCTTGTCTATAGCATAAAATCGGTAGGCCTTCATAAAAAAAATTAATACATCATTAATTAACCAATTGAATTAGAAAATAATCTCAACATAATTAAAAAGTCCACCAAAAATGTCTTTTTAATTAAATGTTCAAGCTGAACATAATTTTATCACAATTTCAAATGCAACCAAACATGAATATTTTACGATCACTTCTCTTAAAAACAGAGTTACTTCCCTTATAACACAATTCCAACACAGATACAAGACAGGTACTTCTATAGATGTACTTACGGTCACCGTATTCCACTTTTGGGGTGTTGGACCCGGTGTGTGGATCCAATTCTCCCACAAACAGGGTGGGTGGGTCTTTGTCTGACCGACTGGGAGAATCATCATGTGCGCTGGCAGCTGTTGCCGGGGCGATCGTTGATGGCGGCGATGACTCAGGTGTAAAGTTTCCAGTAACAAGTTCTGAAATATTAAAACGTTTAAAAGTTATAAAACAATTATAAAGTTTTCAGAAAAGTCCATAGAATGATCATAGACATAGTGGCATTAGTGCTATGAGAACTCCTATATTTACATCGCATAATGTTGGGCAATTATAACTCCTATTTTTATACATAATGTAACAATTCCTCCATGGAATAAGACATACCATGATACCTATTCCAAACTGTCTGTACACAATGTTTTCTAATAATTTTAATCTCTCATTTTGTATTTGCATGTCTATATAATATTTATTTTACGTAAAATAATTATTTTGATTTTGCTACCTTTAACTGTCAAAGTCGAATACAAATGCCTTTCATATGCCAAATTCCTAGACATATAGTGATCCTTTGCCAAATTTATACTCAAACATCCCAATTGTATTTCCATGTTTCAACCTCTCTATCTTCAAGTATCTACAATATACAGATAATCAATGAACCACCTACAATATAGTATAAGCTCTTCAACTTTCTATACTAATTTAACATGGCAGCTTCTTTAGCCCAGAGAGAAAAATCATTGTCTGCTTATTTTCAATAAAAGCGAGTGTCTATTCTGCTAGGAACCAATCACTTAAGGCATGGAATCCTAGTAAGCTTGCGTGTAGCTGTCCACTTCAACTACCGGCATCGCGGTTACAGAACCTTGTGCTACAACATACCGCTCATAGGAGCTGACAATGGCTCCAAATGCAAATTGGCACAAAGAGAATGCGATAATTTGACCCTGACCTCAGACGACAAATGCTTTTATAGGGCAATTCCTGTGTCAGTTTGTATATTCTGGATTATTTTGTTATAGTCTACATGTTGTAATTCTATACTTGACTTGATGGATGCTATTAGTAGCTTAATTATTATGGATCAATTTGTACTTTGCCATGAGAATGTGCAATGGGAAAAAAACATCTATTCTATATTGAATAAATCTTATCAAAATAATGGTTTGTAAATGTAAATTTTCATATTTCCATTACAGCAGATTTTAGTTATAAATATAGGACCATAAATATATTAGTGAGAGTGAATATGGAGTTTAAATGCGGGAATCTTTCACCCATTTGCGACAAGTAAATATATTAGAAAGAATACTTTCAACCAGATTTCAAAGGTATAAATTAATTTCCATATTTTAATTCTCGTATTTGATACATTTCCTAAATATGTCAATGAAATATTAAATAACTTACATATCCACACAAAATATCGCGCAAACCTTCCTCACCTGATAAGAACCTGACTTCACTGATCATTATCCACCTGGCCTCGAAGTACAGCTCCATCTTTATATATCTGGCTATTTTATTTTCCAATCGAATCATCACCTGTCTTGCGTTCTCAAAATAGTCATCCCGCACAAAATTGTATCTGACTGGCGGGTCTGGGAAGTATTTGCCTCCGATGCTGAATCTGACGATGGCCTTCCGAAACACACGCACCTCCTTACTGAAATGATTATTGCAGTGAAGAATAACTTTAGAAAAGTTCCGCACAGCTTCGAACTTGAAGATAACCGTGATGGGTTTGTTGGATGCTGTGTCGTTCTTCCATCCGACCCACTCGAAGCCTTTCACCCCGAGTCGTTGGACGTCCAAGCGGAAGTTTGTCTCCCCTTCTTCGCCATCGGTCAGCTGACCCAGGCCGTCCTTGAGGTAGTTGTTCTTTGGGATACCGTCGTAGGTGAAGTCGTACAAGTCGACCTCTGACCCTCTGCGGTCACCCTGAGGCATAGAGTAGGAGACCAGACCATCTGAAATATACGACAAGTAACACTGAGCAATGGAGATATCAACCTAGCATGAAGAACATATAGGAATAGGTGTGCATGTATAGATGGATAGATGGACAATGAATGAATAATGAACTGAATTCAGAGTTGTAATGATGACAGTGGTATGATGACAGTGGTAATGATGACAGTGGTAATGATGACAGTGGTATGATGACAGTGGTAATGATGACAGTGGTAATGATGACAGTGGTATATTGATGCCATTGTTAATTGTTAACTCCAGTAAATATGTATAATGTAACATTTTATTGTCACAAATTCACTCTAGATAACATGTTCACACCATAAAGAATTGTATTACAGAACACTTACAAATTCAAGTTAATAATAAAATAATTTTATCAGTTTTATACAAGAACAAATCCATTATTTTGGAACCATAACAAAAATATATGATATTATTTTCTGATTTTTTATTCTTTTGTTTCTCGGAATGTTCCCAACATTTGGGAAGTTAATTCAGCTCAAACAACCCTTTCACATGTCACGTCTACACAGTTTTACACTTTAAAACAGCACATAAACTTTGCCGTGAATTATGGCAGCCATGCATCAGCTTCTGTCTGCTGCTGGCGGAGTTCTCTCCCTCTGGTGTGGTCCGGCCTCCCAGATGGATTTCCCACATGACCGCTACGAGATACCGATACCGTAGTGTCAAGCCATGTTGTTACAGGATTCCTAATTTTTTACTAATTTCTTAATCATTGTTTATTTTCCATCTTTCCCAGATCTGGGTGCCGTGGGTTTCTTTACTTTTGTTTGAGGGTAGTTCGCATACAGATGTCTTTTGGGGTAAATCCTGCAGATTTCGTCGCTTAAATCATGTAGATTTGCGAATGATTGCAGCCATATGACCATGGCTGCCATGTGTTGGGAACAGCCTATAGGAACCAACGACAGCCAGTTGTTATATGGTATTTACTGAAACAAGTGTTACAATAACATAACACCATTAAAATGACTGCAGCCGGAATGGCGGTGTCAAGTGAACACTTCTGTAGAACTTATACAAGAAATAGAAAATATTTGTCCTCCCGATATCCTTAAAGAAATCTTGAAAAAACAAATAATCACGGTATGTTTTTCAGATTAAAATATTTTTCTACATTAACATTTATTTTGGCTAACATGTGCCACTTTTACGAGTACATGAATAATCGGGTTGTTTTTCTTGAATCATTAAACGAGTGAGCGCATTATTGTTTCATGTTGCAGAAGGAATCCTTCACCCATACGTAACGATTAAATTGTAAGTTCTATTTTCCATAAAATCATTAGCATAGTTTTATTCATTGCATTTTCAACTGTCAGTATCACTTTAAATGTGGTTCTTGAAGCAAACAGAATGCCGGCAGGTAAAAAGCTGGAGAATGGAACGAATGTAATCTAACTCCTGTTTCCCTGACTTCACGTTCGGCTGTCAATGATACTGTAACAGAAGGTAGGATGTACACCGTAAACAAAAACGAGACTTGCCTGAGGCAGATTTCTCACTCTCTTACCATATTGTTGAATTTTTAGGTGCACAAAAACAAGAAAGACAGTCCAGATGGTGTAGAAGCTATTTTCCTGACAACAATCAAACAAGTAAAGGTGAGAAATGAACAGAGGAAACCGAAGCTTTCGCTAAACACTCCGCCACGAGTCTACTGTTGTTAATGCTGTATGTTCACATGAAATGTCTATTTTCACTCAGAGGTCTCACTAAATTTACCAAAAGGTTTATTTGTTGTTCCGAGTCCCTTCAACATAACAGTCTTGTATATCTACATGTTCTTTGTAATCACACTGCCAACCAGAAATGCACACATTTGCACTGAAAGGAAGCATCGTTTTGAACTAGCTTCCCGGCAGATTTTGTCATGAATCTAAAACCGGCAGCCATGTTGCACAGTAGTCAAAATATTAGCAATAAACAAAGCAAACAAAACATACAAGAGTCGTACATATGCTATTGTTTATGAATCCTTTACAACAATACAGATAATAACTGAAATAACTTTAGAGTATATTCCTGTACTAATTTGAACCAAAGTTCGTCTGCCGAAAAGGACCATCAGTAATTAAAGATGTCCGCCACATGTGACGAGATGGGATAAAGCTGCCATCTGTAGGGAGCGGCCATTCCCATGGCGCATTACATATAAACACCGAGTAAGAGGCAACTTCCTTCTTCACAGCTCTCTGAACAACAGCAGCAGCAAAGAAGCGCAACATTTGAGCCCCTCAGAAGATACAAAATTAGCTGTTTTTCAGATGAGTGCCCGAGGCAGGGCGGCGTCTGTCTTGGCGCCAGGAAACGTGCGAGTTCTGGAAGATCAGACATCTGCGAGGATGAGAAATAAACACCTAGGAGTGAAGCAGGTATTGCCTGACTTGAAGCGGTGACAGCCTTTCTGCCTGACAACAGATCTATGTTGATGCGGAGGTAGATACGATAAACCAACACGTCCTCGCAGGTTCACATGCCGCGATCTGGTGATCAGCGCTAAACAAACCTCCAGCAAAAACAATGTTAGTTGGACATCTCGGTAAATCTTCCATGGACTGTTGCACAGTGTGATGTAAACAAACTCCAAGATGAGCCCAAACTAGTCACAACACCTTTCCTTGCCCAAACAAAAATGGCTGGTTTCATGAGCAGACTAGCGCGGGTTATCGCATGTTTATTATTCGTGACCATGTATTAATAATCATTGGGCAACACATTGTGATCTAATATTTCTATAAGTGGGCTACTTCTAGCCGGTATACGTTCATTCTGAATACAAAAAACCCACATTCTTAGATGGAATCTTTAACATGGTTTTGTCTTTCTTTGCAACATATGTCATTTTATTTAGCCCACCAAAAATGCAGAAAATGTTAATATTATGGGAACTGTTTCAGTAGCAAAGTTCTGCTTTGATCTTTGTATCCAATGCTGGGAGGAATGTGGTCAACAGATCCTTGCTATTCAAATCTCCCCTGGGGTTAATTCCTAGGTATCAGAATTGTGTGAAGTGCAAAGTACCTTTATACAACCCCACCCAGTCCTAGATATTCTGACCAGTATGTTATTTCTGCCTCTGTTCTTCCAGCCACTTTAAATGTTTGACAATAAAAAAGGAATTACAACAGGAAATATAATTATTTCTTCATACCAAACATCAGAGATCACATACTGTATAGCGTTTATGATAGCAGTACAGGGAATATGTTTTTGAAAAGAATCTTTTAAATATGTATTTGAATGCTGTATGTACCATAGTCTATGGTACATACAGTCAGACAAGAACATCCCAGAAATGCTGTATATACCATAGACTATTGTACAACTATTGTCAGACAAGAACTGATGATATTTTCAGATAAGAGTGAGTGAGTGAGTGAATATGGAGTTTAACGTCGCTGCAGGATTTTTTCACCCATTTGCGACGATTCAGATAAGAGCCTTCATAGACTATCTTGTACATAGTCAGAAAATAGCATCTTTGGTATATGTTTTCAGACAAGAGCCTTCATAGACTATCGTGTACATAGTCAGAAAATAGCCTCTTTGGTATATGTTTTCAGCTGAGAGCCTCTATCATGTTGTACATAGTCAGACAATAGCCTCTTTGGTATATGTTTTCAGACAAGAGCCTTCATAGACCATCTTGTACATAGTAAGAAAATAGCCTCTTTGGTATATGTTTTCAGCTGAGAGCCTCTATCATGTTGTACATAGTCAGACAACAGCCTCTTTTCTGGTGTATGTTTTCAGATGAGAGCAACCTCCTTGCTCTAAGGATACATAACAGTAGATTGCAGGAAGAGTTGTTAACTGCAGGGGTACCTTGACATCCAGATATGTGCAGCATGTATTCTCACCACTGGGAATAGGAAGTCATGGTAGAAAGTATTCAAGCAGTGCGGCTGTGTGTGGCTTTGGGCCCATCACAACTAGTGTCTACACCATTTTGTTTGACTGACGGCTTAATTGACAAGCAAATATTTGGATGAGACATCCCAAGAGATACATGCACTACATATACATGTTTGAGGTTATGTAATCTCAAGTCATTGTCTAATTCTTTTTTTTAAGAATAGAGTATCATGACTGGCGTTTTCAAGAGTTATGTCTCTTGGTTATGAATAGTAGATGCTGTGTGTGGTATTGAGTATCGACTCTAGACTTTGAGAACTGATGTGTAACATTGAAATTTGCAGGAAGGGAAAACTCTGTACCTGGTATTGTTCATGTGCAGTGTGTCAGTCATTTCCAAGATGGTTTCATTGCCTTCTCACAGGTAAATGCGACATGATTTGTAGAAAGCGGCACAAGATCCCAGGGGAATCAATTTGCTTTCATGAGTTTCCGAGCTCTCGGGGCATGTCTGTTTCTGTCCAGCCAGCCATTTCCGTCTCTGTCTGGCTTTGTCAACCACTCCAGAAGGTAAACAACATGGTGACATCTACATCTGCCTGAGGGTAAAACACTTGTCTGGAAGTCTGGTGTAACCAGGGCTTGTTTAGATTGCGTCAAGCAGTTGACAGGTGGGGACTTTGATTACCTTTGTTGTACTTTAGCAATGACGTCTGTCAAGGTGGATGTGGTGGTTGTGGTAGGTGTTGGAGATAGAGAGAGATATGGAGGGAGGGAGGGAGGGAGGGAGGGAGGGAGAGAGAGAGAGAGAGAGAGAGAGAGAGAGAGAGAGAGGGAGAG
>JAUTBV010173897.1:0-23683 GCA_032361325.1 Lepetodrilus fucensis | reverse complement strand
TATTTTCTTTTCTTGCATATGTAATTTGTAATATTATTAACTAATAATGTAGTCGTCACCTATGGGTGAAAGATTCCTGCTGTGACGTAAAACAATAATTCATTCATTCATTCATTCCATAGCCATACACTCACTTATATCTAGATAATAAGGAGGGAAAACAGACAATATTGTGTTATTAATTATTCACAATTCCCAGACTCATCCTACTATGAGCATACAAAATATAGCTGAAATAATACATGTAGTTTATGTTCAGAATGAACTAATTTCGCCAGATATGGTCTCTTTGACAGACCTAACGGACAGCGAAATATGCACTGTACAGGTTCTCTAACATTCTAATCACTTTAACATTTTTATTAATTTAGTGAATGTAAATACATATTTTTATAAGGTAAATAAATACACTTGGTATTCAGTAGAATATTGTAATAATATCTGCTTTGTCAATGTTTCAGAGCCAGCGTTCTACTTCGGCGAATCTGAGTATACAGTTGACGAGAGCGACGGCTTCGTGGAGGTCAAGGTCTGGCGTACAGGAACTGACCTCAGTAAACCTTCCAGCATCACCATCAGGTCACGCCGCACCGACCCCAAGTCCGCCAAATGTAAGCATTCCGAATGTATTACATTATTACATAGCATTCCTGAAAGAAAGCCTGTGCTAAATGTCTGCTATGAAATTTCTGTGAATCTAAATTGAATTCCTATCCATATTTTTTGAAGAGATGAAATTATATCTTAGGATTTATTTCTCCAAAGGATATCCTCGATGGATATATTGATTAACTTATTATCTAAATTCAAATTGCTATGTATAATAAAAGTGCATGAAGACAGCATCATTAATTTATTATTACTATTATCTTATATTCTGTATATTCATACTGTTGTGTTTATGCAACAGAAACCTATGGTAAGTGTCTTTGTTTCATGTTTCTTATGCACCCAAAGATAAAGCTTGGAAAAGCGCACTAGTGAACAGGAATATGTAATATTGTGTTTTATCATGTGTTCTCTATTGTTTAACACACAGCACAGTTATATTATGTTTAACCCTTTCCCTGTTGGACTACTTACAGACATGGCTCTTTAGGGCATCTCTGGTTGTCTACAGCATGGAGAGGGTTAATGCTATATCAGCACACTTTTGAATTCAACCAAGCAATTTGGGGCTATGGGAAAGCACTAATTTTAATAAGTGGAAGAACCTTGGGGTGATTTGAGGGAATTAATGTTTTTGCCATGTTCCACGCACTGAAATTACAAAGCAAATTCCTTTTCCTAACTTTGTTTCATGTAATGTGACCTTGAACTTATGTGCAATTTCTGTTTTTGAAATGTGCCTCGTTGTGTCATTTTAACCCTGCAAGACGCGGTGACATATCCCATAATATCAACAATCGTCTACGCTCAAGAAATTCCATATGGATAGGTTTTTGTCACAAGTGACAGCTCAGAAAATATATGGTCGACATGATAAACATTATATGTGTTACTTCCCCTCATGCATCTGCCAGGTGACCACATGAGCTGCACACAGATCTACATGTGCGAAGTATCACAGATTGTATCAGTCTCCCACAGTAGAAATCTGTTATCTCATATCTGAAGCAATTCTGGTATTTCAGGTGTTTACATACATAGGATGTTGAATAATGAACAAAACGTGCATATAATTAATGCATAGGAGGATGCAACACCGGTAGTACAATGTATTATATAATGTAATATAACGTCTTGTAGTAGTTATTATTTTGTATATACCTGTATGTATCCAAAGGATATTAAATAATGACAATCGTATGTTTGAAATGTGGCAGATTTCTTATGATGTTTGTATGGAAGTCTTTGTAGGCACTACAACATGTACAGAAAATGATGACTGTGTAAAATTACATTGACAGAGGACAATATTTTATCAAATTTTATTAACATTTCTAAATTACATTGGATTATTAAGTTCAGTCTTGTTATATGTGTTAACATCAGTTAACTGCATTTTCAGTTAAATTCATAATATTTTTTGACAGGGAACCAGTTATGTTATTGCACTAGTGCAATATTTTATATTTATTGAATGGGCTTATTGCACTCTCAAACTCTATGTTATGAGATAAGTTTATATACTGCAGTTTACAATGCCTTTGATGTCATTAATGTGGCAGTCTAAGGGTTAAGTGAATATTGACCAGAACTCTGCTGGATTAATTTCATCTGAATTCCATCAACAAGAACATTTTTTATATATAATTTTATTTTTTTTCAAATGGATTGTTTGGCTTCTGATTCCAGCTGGCCTTGACTACATCGCTGTGAACAGGAACCTGGACTTTGCCCCCGGAGTGACGATGCAGACGGTCAAGATCACCATCCTGGACGACCTGGGCAAGCCCCAACTGGAGGGCATCGAGACGTTCCAGGTCGTCATGAGGATGCCCATGGGCGCCACTCTTGGTGAACCCAGCAGCTCCGTCATCAGCATCAACGACTCCTACTCTGACGGTGAGTTGATCTGGTTAGGAATGACATTGTACCTTTGTCGTAAAATGGATAAATTCCATAATCGCTCACTCATTATACCCAAGAGTGAGATTTCATGTTATGAATATTTGAGTTATTAGTGACACCTAGGCTAGGAATGACTCTTGAATTAGGAGCGACACTTAAGAGTTAGGAGTGATGCTTGAGTTAGGAATGATATTTGACATAGAAGTGACATTTAAGTTAAGAAATGTACTTGAATTATGAGTGACATTTTACCTAATAGTAATATTTTATGTTGAATTAGTAGTGACACTTGAGTTTGGATTGACATTTGGGTTAAAATGTAATTAGAAAAAAACACTATAATGTTGATAGGCGTTATGGACTTATCTGGACAAAACATCTTCACATACACAGTAAAACTATTGATACAATATGATTGGCATACTGAGTTAACCTCGGAACCAGTTATATCTATTCTGAGAAGAACTCCCGCTCAGGTACAAATGACATGATGGATGACCCCTGCTTGCTGATAGCTTCATGGTTTGGAAACATTTCAGTTGCTCACTTGTAATGAGGTAACAGACCACCCAGAGCTGTAGAACTGTTCTCAGGGGGTGATATTGTCCCATATCCTTCACTCCAGAGCTATAAGATGGTTCTCAGGGGGTGATATGGCCTCATATCCTTCTCTTGTTCTGCCAGAAACTGTCAGGCACTCTTTGGAGTTTGTGAAACAACGTGTAAATACAACTTGATGTAGATGATGTGCCCTCTTACACACACATCTTGTTAATGACTCGACTTTATAATAAAACATCTTGTTCTAAGGTCATCTGGTTCAATAGTCTTCCCCACTTATAAAAATGAAATGAAATAAATAAAGTACTGATGGAAAAACGGTTATATATAATAGATGATTAAATTAAGTATTTAACATGCAAGCATAAAATAATAGGAAATAGACAAACAAGTAATGATGGACAAAATAATCTATCCAATACATAATAGATGATTAAATTAAGCAGTTCACATACAAGCATGAAATATAAGTAAACAAAAAAGTACCAGTGGAATTTCTTTTATTATATATATTAAATAGATAATAGATTATTAAATCATTTCACATAGAGGGCACATGTGTGAGAGATACTTTTTAGATAAATAAATGGTCATAATCAATAAATTTGTACAAATCCTATTGGCCATACATACCGTGCACGTGGATTTGTCTGATAACACTCTCTCTGTCAATGTTAACAGATGGATCAAACCGATGACTTTTCTCCTTCAGTTCCGTCTATGGAGTTCAAAGACGTGAAGTACCAGGGCTTTGAGAATGACGGTTCCGTGAAGGCGTTCGTGGTGCGCTCCGGCGACGCCAGTCATGTGTCCACGGTGCGGTGCTACACCAGACAGGACTCCGCCAAAGTCTCCGAGGATTATCTGGAACGTCCGGACACCAACGTCTCCATCATCACCTTCATGCCAGGTCAGACAGCTTCACATTGGGTAGAACACCCAAATCATACTCATTTCATGCTCAAGCTTAAAATTGATACTGTAAATCATGAAATTAATGCGTCACTAATTTAATGCGACCTCTAGATTTTAGACATAAATGCGACACTAGTAAAATTCGAACGGCCATGTCTCCATACATGTTTCCCTCCAAGTCTTACCTTTAACGCGCAGCAATTAAAGGTAAGACATTTTTCGCATTAATATTCTGCTCGCATTAATTTCATGATTTACAGTATATGGATTTATGAACAAAACTTTTGAGTCGAGCATGAAATTGTACAAAAAAATGTTTCGCAATCTTAGGACCTGGGCTGCGTTTCACGAAAGTGATGTGTATTTATGCAGGACATAAATCAGGACGTAAAGCATGGAGTTACATGTAAATGCTTTACGTCCTGATTTACATCTAGTGTAAACATACACCACTTTTGTGCAACGCAGGCCAGATGTACTATCGATACATTTCTTTACTTGGTTCTGTGAATATAACCCAATTCTTTTATTTTCCTTTGGCATGTTGGCATTTTTGACATCTCATGGTGATTCAAGTAAGGTAAATGCTATGACCTCAAACCTCATCCAATCACATTTTAGGGTTGTCAGTGATGTTGCAATGATCTTACTACAGTTGTATCAAACTAATTCTAGAATTGCTAGAAATGTTCTTTTCACTTCTCTTGGGCCAAGTTTCACAGTGTACAACATTTGTTTAACCCTCTCCATGCTGAAGGCAACCGGAGGTGCCCTAAAGAGCAGTGACTTTGCCTATTCCAGCAGGGAGATGGTTAAGTCATTATATAGGAGTAGATCTTAACAATGAATACTGTGCTTCCATCACTTCATCAAGCTTAAACTTCTTTGAAGAGAGTTTTCAATAAACAACAACTGTCAGTCTATTTGGAGGTTTCACCACTTTGGCAAATGGTACATGCATATAACTCAGCCATTCCTAGTCAGTTATGTAACATTTTCCTGCCAACATGGCTTGTATTCTTTGCCACAGTAGACAGAAAAAAAATATGAGAAATTGAAAGAGAAAATACATATCATATTTTTTGGCAAAACAGGGTGTGTGTATTTGTTCTGTATCATTGCAAATACAGAGGGTAAATTTCATCTTATCTGACTCCTTGATATTTGTAAAATATGATGCTGTTTTCTGGAAAAATAGTTGCAAGGCTTTTCAACTCCCGACAAGTTCTCAAGAAAACGGTATAGTTTTTAGACAAGAACTGACAGGAGCAGCCATTGTTTGGTTCATTTAAAGTCTGTAATAACAAAGAATCTGTGCCCCGACTTCAAACTTTTTTTTTCTTCGAAAGGGCATAAAAAGGTGCATGTACTTGTACTGGATGAATGTTTTGTAAGCTGGTACATACTTGTGATAAGTTAGAAAGTAAGAGGTATTCTTTTACAAAGATAGGTATCACATTTGTTTGCGATGAACTAGAATGAGAAGCAGTATCATTTCAGAGGCATACTAGTATATCACATTTGCATGTGATTAGTTAGAAGGAAAGAAGTATTCTTTTCCAAAGTTGAATGTCACAGTGAAAAAAATTAAATAGGAAAATAAGACTGATAATTTCCATGCTATTTTTGTAACGTAGATAAATCCAACACTTTTAGTAAACACTTCATCTTTGTTTTAAGCAGGGGTGATTGAGCATGCAGAATATTTACACTTTTTTTCTCACAGTATTTCAGCAAATTTGTGATCTGTTTATGGTAGGAGGACAACCCACAGCAACTCTGGTACTGTACGAGACATGAGCCATGGCTGGTACAGATAACCTACATTATTTAAATATTTCAATTAGTAATTAATATTCAAAGGTAGATTAAAGTTACCAGAAAACAACTAGTTATCAATCTTGGATGGTCTGTTCAAGTTGGACAGTAATGTCAAATTATTATCATAATAATTTGCGATTCTAATATAAAATTCATGCATTCAACTAAAAACAATACTAAAAAATATTACATAGGCGTACTCACACATATATGTTTATACAATATTCTTGGATAGTCGGCTCAATAAAATTCTCAAAAATAGAACATGGATGTTAAAGAATGCATGAAAATATCAGGAATTCTAAGTTTTTGAAAACACCAGATGGTATTCTATTCCAAAACTGCACCCACCAAACATAACTGCCTACCTGCACAAACTCTATGCACTGGAATAAGAGAGGTGGAATGTCTGTGTAATAACTGCGGCAAGCTGATAACAGTGGCAATAAACTGACAGAGTGCATCACGACCTGATAATCCCCTCCACTGTGCTCTGGCTAAAACAGTTAGTAACATTCCAGTCATACAGGTGCATCTAGCCGGTGAGATCTCCTGGTGGAATAGTGCGGAGGTTAGGGTGTCGGACTACAAATCTGAAGGTCTGAGTTTGAATACTGAACAGTGACACACTATACCTTCTACAGTGTCTGTTGGGAGTTGGTATAATGGTACCATCTAAGGCAGAGATGTTTTGTATCAGAGTTGGTACCCATATCAATCAGTGTTGGTCTCAGTCAAAATTGGTATCATTTCACATTTGTCATCATCTCAATCAGAATTGGTATCGGCTCAGTTTGAATTGGTATCATCTCAGTTCAAGTAGGCATCTCAGTCAGTCAGTATTATCTTAGTCATATTATCATCTCAGTCAGAATTGGTCTAATTGCAGTCAGACTTGGTATCATCTCAGTCAGATTGGGTATCGAGTCACTATGCCATAATAATTAGGAATTAATTGAGATAGCACACCAGTGGTGAGTGGCGCCGGCTGATAACATCTCATGCTCATCTCCCTCAGAGATTATTTAGCTCATTCCTATCACCTCCTCCTCCATTGCCCCAAACTCTGTGAGTCTGTGAGTCTGCGAGTCTGTGGATCTGTTACTCATTGGAGAGAAGCTGTGTGTGTGGGGATTATCTCCATGTTTTATTTTCAAACCAAACACGCCAGCAAACATATGGAGCTATGCCTAAAGAAACATGTCTTGATTTCATATCGCCCCAAACAAAACTCAAGGCTATCTGCATCTCAATTAAGATTTGGCAGCCTTGGAACAAACCTTTTTTTTATTGGTTCCTTGTGTGTCTACTGGGATATATGGGAGGATGTATGATTTTGTTTTTTAATTTGTTTGTACTATTCCGAAGATTTATTTAAAGCTCCTATTATTTAAATTGATATTTTATGAACAAAATAAGATGGTGAGAATTGTGAGAAGTGCAATGCAGTCACTTCTGACAAGTCGCCCATGCATGTTTTTGTGTCTCTGTCTACAGAAGAGTTCCTGTCAGATATTGTGGCATTCTGTAAGAGATATCAAGATAGTCTAGGTTGGACTTCAGCCCCTTGTGATTATTATTCCATATTTATTGGTATTTTCCCCTTCTATCCTTATCTTGGCAAATGTCTCCTCACTTGACAGAAATAATCCACCCACTTGACAGAAATAAGCACAGTTTTGAAAGACATTGACTCATGTCTTGTTAACAACCAATAAAGCTTTACTTTGGCCGTGGTAACATATGAAAGCTCATCAGTTAGGATTACTCCAAATCAAATGTGGAGACATTGTGTCCTCTCCGAACCCTGTGATTGTACATATCATAGATTCTGTCTGGGCCCTCATGTACAAAGTGGCATAAGGTAACCGTTGCAATGTTGTAGTCTATGGCTACAGTTTGAGTTAATGCTACGCTACCCAGGTTTCCTTCAAAATTTTGACAAGGTATTTAGCCAAACCTGTCCTGCCATGATATGTTCAAAAATAACATTATAAATTATGAAAAGTCATTAAATACAATGTATGATATTCTATATAATAATGTAATTTGTTTTCATCATTTTCCAGGTGAATATGAGAAGATCTGCCTGGTGAAACTGACCAATGACAACGTGTACGAGGAAGATGAAAAATTCAGATTGGTCCTCGGGTCTCCACTGAGTCCAGGACATGGCTTGGCGAAGATCGGACAAAACGTCACCACCATCACCGTCAAAGATAACGGAGACAGTGAGTGCAATCAGAATATGAATAAATTACCGGTACACTGATCAAGAAATAGTAATGTTCTAGGTAAAAGTGCAATCATTGAACATGTTCAAAGAATTCTATGTCAATATTTATTCATTTTGGTATAAAATATAAAATGAACAAATCTGGTAAGAAACATTTTGCAGTGGTAGAAAATAATAGAAATTTAGTTTTCATATCAAAGGATTGTTAGTGAGTGATTTGTTGCTTAATGTTGCAATGGGATGGTACACATTTATATAAAGTTATTAATTCATTCAAACATTGTTAATATCCAAATATATACACTGATTTACTTCATCAGTATATATTAATTTGAAGGATTTTATTTGTATTGGTTGTTTAACCATCTCAGTGCTGAAGGCAACCAGAGATGCCTTAAAGTTACTGTGCCTAATCCAGCAGTGAAAGGGTTAAACACTTCAGTTTTGAAATTTCTCATAAATTTGTCATATTTGTATTAATAATTTCGCATAATCTGGCAATTTGTTGTAAATACCAGCAATGGTGAACTTCCAGGCATTTCTGCAGACATCAGAAGGACATTACAGAGTTTATACAGTACATATGAAATAAATATATCTATATGTCAGACGATGAGGCACACATGATGTTACTTGTGCAACTGTCAAGGGTGTGATGTGTAGCTTGGTGGTATTCTCCTAACAACTATGCACTGGGCCTTGTGCCAAGGACAAATACTCTGTCGGTTTTATCTTTAGCAGAATCAGCACAATAGTGGATTACCAGTGTGTTTCTGTTTCTCTTGTGTGTTTTTACATTGGCAAGGAGGGATAGCATAGCTAAAGTAAATGTTTGTGAAAATGTACTGTACAGGTCCGTTGTAGTTCCTACTCCTATATGCTGACTTCCAAGCCTACATCCACACCCATATCCACATCCACACCTATATCCATATCCACATCCACACCCATACAACATCCAAACCCACATCCTGCATTATTTTATGCAACATCCAAACCCACATCCACCCCTCTCTGCAACATCCAAACCCACATCCACCCCTCTCTGCAACATCCATACCCACATCCACACCCACAATATCATCTATTTGACATCCTTGCCCACAATCACACCAATACAATACAATATGGTGACACATCCACACCCATACAGCATCACAACCAAACCCATAGCCTCACTCACACAATCAGATACTAAAACCCACATCATTAACAGAACATCGAGGGTAGAGCGCAAGATAATCAGATTTTTCAGTCAACCTCTTTTTTTCTCCAAATCCATGACGACACACACTACTTCTACCACACCCTCCCAACACACTCCACAGTTGTGATCACATCCTCTCCACATACCCAAACCTCCTTCAAGGTTGCAGCACACCCTCCCAACATACCTTAAAACCCTTCAAATACCAACACATCCTTCCTATACACCCAAACCCCTTACAAATTCCAGAACACCATCCCCAACATGCCCTCCCAACACACCCTACAGCCACAACTTCTGCTCACACCAACAGCGCAGACTCTCATTATACCAAGGACCTTTTCGCTTTTTCGAGAAATAATATTGGACACTCTAATAGATGTGTTATCATGACATCTGAGGTGATCCTAATCAAACTATGTCAACTTTCCAGAGCCCGTAATCAAGTTTGAGAAGACGAAGTTCGTGGTTAAGGAGCCCATGTTCAAGGAAGAGACAGCCATTGTGAGGATACCCGTCATACGTGTTGGCGACATAGGCGACACGGCCGTTGTCTCCGCCAACACCAAGGATGGATCGGCTAATGCTGGCAAAGATTACAATGGCATTTTTAAAGGTACAGTTTACCTGAAATTGGACTCTTTCAAAAGTATTTTTTGTGTTTGGGGAACTTTTCGGTTTTTTTTTTGGGAGGGTGGGAAGGTGGGGGTTACTTTTGAAATTATTAAGTATTTGTTATTCTGAGCTTATTTCATATTTTCAATTTGCATGTAAAGTTGAATAGCTGCTTTATAGTCGTACATCATATTTTTCAGAATTAACGTTTGGCAAGAATGTGTCCCGACAGGAAGTGGAGATTGAGATACTGCATGATGGGAAGAAGGAGATGAGAGAAGTGTTCACGGTCCACCTCCGCCATCGCAGTGGAATCGCCGAAATCAAGGTTTGTTCATATCCTGAATATTACCTTCTAAAATATTGAATCTTTACAATAACTGCTTGGGACCAACCATGTGCATCAATGATCATGTAGACTAAGTATATGAATTGTTGTAGAATACGAAAGTGATGGTGTTCATTGAGGAGCGTGTAAAGGTCGCTGACGTCACGTTCCCATCTCCACCGATGGTGGTGTCGCTGAGGGACTACGACAACATCGTTGAAGACCAACCCAGACCTATCCAGGGCTACCCAGTTGTCTGTGTCACAGTAAGTGTCTGAAAGCTTCTATATTTTTTGTTTATTTTCTTTTCTTCAGTGGACATTGATGTTGTCTCACTGTGGTTGGTTGGAACTTGGAAGGTTGGCTCTGGGTATCGTTTCTCGAAGCTCTGATATCCACTATAAGACCATAGCGCTCTCATTAGTGCACAATCTCCATGTATTAGAGATGGCTATGAGAATCTGTATGGTCCTTATGAGAACTTCGAGAAACGATACCCTGGTTCGACAATCTAGCATTGAACCGCCTCCCACCCCTTTTCTAATAAGACCAAGCTAGACCCATTGAGGGCCACCCAGTTGTGTGTGTTACAGCAAATGCATACTTTACTATTATCAGAGTGTGGGAACACGTGTTTGTATTCAATGATTATTCACTCAAACAGTATCCTTACTACTTGAAGGTTATCAATTTGTCCTGAATCCCTATAAAAGTTTCCAACTCCATAAATCTTCAGGTTTCTTCACTGAAAAATCCAGCTTTAAAAGCAACATTCTCATCACTTTAATCAGTGTTTATAACTATGCAGTTTAACCTATGTTATACCCTCAGTATATACCAATGTTTATATCTACGCAGTATTAACCTATGTTATACCCTCGGTTCTCGCCAGTGTTTATAACTACAGTCTCATAACAAGTATTGTTGGTACTATTAGAGTATTAATTGTTTCGATGCCAGGTTAAGCTCACTGGGCTTGCATCCAGTGTAGTTCTTGTGTAATGTTATCATTCAGAAGATTTGGTTACCTCCAGGAATATACGGTTACCACCAGGGGATGATGTATTGTATGCAAGGTGGTGGTATATAGTTACCATAGTGTAACAACACCTACTGTCAGTAATTCATTCAGATGTTTGTCGTAGTATGTTTTACCCTTGTTATATTCAAATCAATTTACATTCATGAGTCTATTCTACTTACAGGGATAGCTGATTTTACAATTTTGATATTATATTTATTTGGGATATTAATATTCAGTCAAAGGTAGTAAGTCAAGGAATTACATATCCACTTTCAAAACAATTAATGTTTCGCAAATCTTTAGGATTTTAACAAACATTCTGAAACAAATTGTACACCCTCTTTTATATCTTGCCCTGAGATTACAAAACCTTTTGAATATGATTTCATCCTCAAACTCAGATTGTATATGGGGATTTATGAACAAAACTGAATTGAGCATGAACTCGTACTAAAAAAAGGTTCATACTATCGGGAATGGTGGTGCCAAATTTGTTCTTCCGCCAGTTTACAATGGTTGATGGGTGAGATATTACATATTATATAAGACATCTATAATATCATCTATTATTTTTCTTTCAGCCGTGTAATCCTAAACATCCCGACTACCTGAAGACCGGGGAGCTGTGCACAGACCAGGGCATCAACGATACCATGACGCTGTTCCGATGGCGGACCTCGGCACCCACGGGAGCAGACGGTGTCTCCAGTGACCTCAAGGACGTGGCATCCAACACGTACTTCGCGTCCACTAAAGGCATCGCACTGGACAGTATATACTTCTCCGGAGGTAAGTAAATATGCTTACCTTGCACTAGGGGTCATCTCAAAATTTAATATTCCATATTTTAATAGATATCTATAGATAAGAATGTAGATTATAATATGAGAAGGGACTACTAATGGATTATGGTAGGAAATACAGAAAATATATTTTTATGTTTGAGATGGTCCCTAAGGATAAAATGTCATGGGAATAATACCTAATAAGGAGACTAAAATGTAGGTAACCTTGCCGCTCTGGGGATGATGGAGAGCAAGAAGAACGTTACACTTCACACACAAAACAATTACATCAACACATCAACTGGACAATACATCTAACAATTTGGATTATTTTGGGTGTCAAGGGTTAACTATTAAACTTTAGCAAAAAAACATAAATGTTACCAGTATCTCTTTGAAATTTAATTACAGAAATTTGAGGAGACATTTAAACTATCAAATTATTTCTATTTTGAAATCTCATGATATGTCTGTTTTGATGATTATATTGGGGAATAAAGAATGAAGAGAAAATCTGAATATGATAATTAATTTCTCATCGATCCTTGAAAATAATTACGTGAAAATAATTGTTGTTACAAGTAATGATGTAATTGTAATTTTGTCAACAGGAAGTCGTATTCAGTGCGGGTCTCGTGCGGTCAACATGGCGGGCGATCCTGGGTTGGAACTGCTAAGTATTGCAGTGACTGTGAACATGGATGAAGGAATCTGTGAACCCAGACAGATGAACTCTATTGGTGCCGAGCCATTCACTGCCAAAGTCAGATATACAGGTAACATGTGACATCCGAAATAATATTTACAGGTAACACATGACCTCTGACAACAGGCGTCATCAATTTTAATAAGCATGTAATTTGAATCCAAAAATCAGATTGACATGCGTGTGGAATTATTGTATCAGTTAAATATTGTATTCTTAGTATACAAACTTCCTTATTCGGTTATTGTCCTTTGTGATATTGAGTATCGGTGAAAGATTCTGCTGTGACATAAAACAATAATTTACTCTATGATAATGAAATTCATTTGTTTTTATTTTTACGGTACTTAATTTCAGGTCCAGACGACCCCAAGTATCCCAACAAAGTGCGTATCGCTGTGACAATCCCTCATCGTGATGGCATGCTTCCAGTGGTGTCTACAAGACAATTGTCAAACTTCGAGCTGACCTTGAGTCGCGACGGCACGAGGATTGCCACTCACAGGTGCTCCAACTTGCTGGATTACGATGAGTACGAGACAGAGTATGGGTTCATCACCAACGCCACGAAAAACCCCAACATCATCGGTGAGACAGAACCGTATCAATACAGCACGGACATCAGGTCGAAACCAACTCTGAGGTTTTACAGGTGAGCAGTGGAAGTTTACAAATTTGGATATTGATGGTTTATGCATTATTTTATAATAATTATTATTTTAAAATAATTGTATTATTATTTTAGGAAAGCACATCAAGGGAGACAATCCTGTAAACCATATAGTTTTCCCCATCTTTCTGTATTACATTTACCATAGTATTGTTTTTTCAAAATGTAAACAATATATTTTTTTCAGAAATCTAAACATGGACTCCTGTTTGTGGGAATTTGTCAGTTATTACGACATGTCGGAGCTGACGACAGACTGTGGAGGAGATATCAACACTGACGGCCAGGTAAGTTTATATAATAATTAATATTTTTATTATTCAAATTAAGAGGAGATTTAATTTTCAGTTTTTCTATTTAAAATTTTAATAATAAGAATAATTTTTGTGTTCAAATTAATATGACCATTACAGTAAAATCTCTCTACCCAGGTGATGAATGCCAAGCAGTCGTATGTGTCAATGAGAGTCCCACTCTATGTCTCCTACATCTTCCACTCGCCCGTGGCAACCGGTGGCTGGACGCACTTCGACATGCAGTCTCAACTCCAGCTGACCTTCGTCTACGACACCGCCATCTTGTGGCAGAACGGGATTAGCTCCCCTGAGGGAGAGTCAGGACTGCAAGGTTGGCGACTATGTTATGTTTCTGAGTCTCATTTTTTAGTTTCAGTTTATTAACAATAAACCCAAATCAAATAAAAACCCATCAACCTTTTCTTGTACATGTATTACCACAACTTTCATAGTTTTGTTGTAGGTATGTAACTCTACTGCTATAACCATGTAATTCTGCCTGTTTCCAGGATATCTGTATCCGACTACGATGAGGATCCGAGATGACGACCGTCTGTCCGTGACATTCCGAACCGAGGCCAGATTCCGAGGACAGTTCGTGCTCGGACATAAAGGTGCGCTACATTCTCTAAAACATATGCCCAGTGTCTCATAGGCCCGGTGTCTCATAGGCCCAGTGTCTCATAGGCCCTGTGTCTCATAGGCCGGTGTCTCATAGGCCTGGTGTCTCATGCCCGGTGTCTCATCGATGTTTTGTTGTTGATTTTCGCTGGGTTGTCCTCTCATGATAACAACATCAGTTTATGTGAAAATATATTACTTGTAAAAATACTAGAAGTTTGTATAAATATCACGTGAAAAAAATATATACTAGAATAATTTCATATAAAACATCGGCTTTTGACAGAAACCAAATTGGAGTCGATGGTTACCTCCCCTGATCATCCTTCTCTGACCTTCACATTGAAACTGATTCGAAGTGAGCCGACGTTTGAGCAGCCAGAACAGCAGTGGGAGTTTGTGTCGGACTACGCCGTGAGTACACGCAAGTTTAACCTTCCACCTGCTAAAGACAACCAGAAGTTCCCTGTACAGAGGCAGCCATTTTAAAATCATTCCAAGCAGAACACACACAAAATTATAATAAAAATACATTTTAATACTTTGTATAGTTTGGAAGTCTTTTTTAGCAATTTAGTGTGTGTACTGTAAATGTAAACCTGAAAATAGAAGAGAGTTATGGTATATCATTTTTTTTTAAATAGGTTCAGTACATTTATTACCTGGTAAGCACCATTGTCCAGTGTAGACACTGCTCAGAGATTTGCATAATGTACTTTGTCAATGTATACAAAAATACGAATGTTTTTCAGCCAGTATTTTGCTGGATGTTGCTGAGAATGGTGTCGATACTGTGCTAAATCTTATGATTTTACGTGTGCTTCCTTCAGGTGCGAGACTACTCTGGGCTGTACAACATCCAGCTTATCCCCTGCACTACGTCCATCAATCAGGAATACTCCGTCCCGCCCATCTGTAACCCTAGAAACCACCTGAACTTTGACCTGCCAATCAGATTCCAGCAGGTTAGCGACCCCGTACCCACAGAGTTCAGCTTGAACACGGCCTTCCACCTGATGAGGAAGAGGGAATTGTGGGTAGGAGACGGAACGATGGGATTTGGCGACGAGACAGACCCCGCTTTTACGTCAGGTTAGTTGTTCTTTCAGGTTAATCCGAGACTAAATTAATCTACATATTTGAAAATACAGAATGTTTAGATTTACTCGTTTAAGCATTATTCTCATTTGTTGAAAGCTCGTAACAATACAGTGGCCTATTACGGTCTAAGTTTTCAATTGGATATTGTGTTTGCTGAGTTTATAGGTTCCTTATGAATTGTTCAAGGAATACTTTGATTTCCAGTCAACTTTCAAATAGCATTGACAAGGAATTTGAAGTGGCAATCTTTCCAAAACTACATGTTGTGATTTTTTTTAATTGCTTCCAATGTTTGATTTTTTACAAGAACTAACGGCTAAAATTTCTCAGTGATTATCTCAGGTCCATTATAAGATTATCAGTGTATAAAACTCCAGCAATTTCACTGCCAGCCATGAGGACTGGTAAGTATGAGAAGTTACCCGTCCTCATACATGTTGGCCAGTGATCGATGATATACATCTTGAAAAACGAACAAAAAGTAACACGACATGCGGGTGTGCAAGGATAAAACGTTACCCGTCATCGCTGAAAATAACCCGTTGCGGGCGTGCGGACGGGCTCTATTTCGAACACTGATTTTTACTAATATGTTTCGTGGTATTAAATTAAAAAAATGTGTATAGACTAAAACTTCAATATGACTTCAGGCACACACTGGTTTTATTTTGATTGACAATCTAATTAATGTTATACATGTAGTTACACATTTGGCATATATGGGGATATAGATCTAAACATGAACTTTTTATTTTGCTAAAAAGTAACAGTTTAAAAACCGATTCATCAACATTAATTCATAATTACCGGGAAATATGATATAAAATAAGTGTAGACCACGTATAAATGCACTAAATATTTAGAAACAAACCCATAAACATTCACTTTCTATTTGTAAACAATATAGCACGCTGCTCACCACGAAAGCACGTGGCTTATGCTCAATGGAGGCGTGGCTATAGTTCTCTAAACAGCCATTCTCACTCGTCCAGCTGTTTGATTGACAGCAGTAAGCAACTCAGCGGTGTGTTGAAAGAATCAAGTGTGACCGCCCCGTTTGTAACCAACGTACACAGCAAAGGAAATCGATCCGCACGAGAAATAGTCCGCGTGAAATACGAAGTTGCACGGGGATATACACATTGACAGCTTCACATGTATTGCATTTTGATTTAGTCTACGCCCAAGGAAACACCCGCTCGCAGTTACCCGTCGTAGAGATTGTTTGGAAGCTACACGGGGTAATATAAACTGAGCGGAGTGATCTCGAACCCACCTATGTCGAGTGTTGTTCATTTCAGCCAAACGCACACGCAGCTGCAAGAGTCGATGTGTATCATAGAGTCGGTGACTGGACGTGCGTTACGATTGTGTCAGATAGCCGGCTAGTTCCGGCCGGATAGGGATACGATCTGGACCGCTCGGACACTCAGTGACCACCACGGGATGGATACTCCCAGGGTGTGGGTCGCTCTGCTAGTGGCGACGTTGTGTGTCGGGATAGCAGACAGCATATCATACTATAGTGACGGCATTCATAATGATAACGCCAAATGTGAACCTATCACTATACCAATGTGCCTTGACATGAGATACAACCTGACTCGGATGCCCAACATGGTCGGACATAGCAACCAAAAGGATGCTGCCATTCAAGTCCACGAATTCCTGCCTTTAGTTCAGATCGGATGCTCCAAACTTTTAAAGTTTTTTCTATGCTCCCTTTACGCACCGATGTGTTCGGAGATGGGAGAGGAGACGATGATCATCCTCGCTTGTCGATCAATGTGCCTCAAAGTCAAGTCCGAGTGTGAACCTGTACTAGCGAGCTTTCACTTCCCTTGGCCAGATATGTTGTCCTGCGACAACTTACCTGACAAAGAAAACAAGGACAACTTATGCATAGAAGCTCCCAATATCACGGACGAGCCGGAGTACGACTCAGAATCATCCGTCAATAGCGACTTCGACTCTTTCAAACCAGATCTGCGACGAATATTCGAGTCGATTAAAAAACCAACCACAGTGCCTACAAAATACGGACGTCCGCGCTTCAAAGAAGGGGTTATATGCCCTACACGGTTTATCCACGTGGAAACACTCGAGGCCAATAATTCGTGCGCCCCACGATGTGATATTGATGTTTACTTCCGTAAAGAGGACAAGAACTTCGCCGAGATTTGGATGATAGTTTGGGCCTCGCTGTGTTGTTTGTCAACAACTGTCACGGTGCTGACGTTTGTAATCGACACGTCGCGATTCAAGTATCCTGAGAGACCTATAATATTCCTTTCAATGTGTTACGCTATATACTCAGTGGCATACATGATCAGGGCCGTCACGGGTCCTGATGCCATCTCGTGCGACAGAGGCAGAGATGGACGCGAGTTTCTCATTCAAGAAGGTCTGGAAAGTACATGGTGCATTATTGTTTTTCTTATTTTGTATTTCTTCGGAATGGCCAGTTCGATTTGGTGGGTAATTCTCACTCTCACGTGGTTTCTCGCCGCCGGTAGGAAGTGGGGACAGGAAGCCATCGAAGCGTTGAGCAGCTACTTTCATTTAGCAGCTTGGGCAATACCAGCGATTAAGACAATAATCATCCTTACCATGAGACGAGTGGACGGCGATGAACTCACCGGCCTTTGCTACGTCGGTAACCAAGACATCGACGCTTTGACTGGGTTCGTTCTAGCGCCCTTAATAGTGTATCTCATTGCAGGGACAATGTTTATACTCGCCGGTTTTGTGGCGCTGTTTAGGATCAGGAACAACCTGAAACACGAAGGCACGAATATTCGAAAACTGGAGAAACTCATGGCCAAAATTGGAGTATTTTCTGTGTTGTATACGGTTCCAGCTACGTGTGTGATTGGGTGTTTGTTTTACGAAAGAGTCAACTTTAGACAGTGGCGGTCGCAGGCGATGCTGCGACAGTGCCACGGAGCAGACGATTGTCACCTTGAGTACTCGATACCCACTGTGGAGGTGTATATGCTCAAAATCTTCATGTCGCTGGTCGTTGGTAGCACCAGTGGCATGTGGATTTGGAGCTCAAAAACAGCCGCTTCTTGGAGACAATTTTTCTCTTCGAGATTTTCAAGAAGAAAGACGAACTACTCTGCAAACTACCATCAGGCGCCTGTTGTTGTTATTAAGCAGCATGGGACGAAATCTATGCCAAAAATGACAGGGTCCAGAGTATAACCTTAGATTATTATTATTATTATTATTAATTTTTACCAAGGAACTGTTTTCAATGACAAATGGCAAAGTATGTATATAGCATTTTGCCAAAAGTTCATGAGCAACGCTATATAACATGGTATGCATGCCATTAGACTCATCATCATCATCATCATCATCATACAACCTTGGACTACATTGCGCATGAGCGAAGAGTGGATGTTATTACATTGTGTGTGTGTTAAGAGGACAAATGGAATCTATGGAGATTCATTACTGTTTATACGGTGCCAATTTACTCTGGTTCCATTGCATTGAATGCCACAAGAATTTGGTAAGATTGGTTGTCTGGATTACCACTCCAGATGGATAGTCAACGCTGTTAATTTAACGTTTGGTTTTCCTTTAATTACGATATTATGTTGTTGAAATGTTAAAGAATTAAAGTTAAATGTATTGATTGCTTTGAGAGTGTCAGTTATGTGAAAATGTCATGGATATGTTTAAAATCAAGACACGATCTCAATTCTTTTATCCCACTGATGGTATATATATTTTATTTATCCCGATGTCACAATCGGATCCTGGCAAACTGTTCTTTGAAAATGTCAAAAGGAAGCTCTTTACTGGGTCGTTACGTTGCGGCCCCCGCCCCCCCCCCCCCCATTTCCTCTCCCACCTTACGATCTGGAAAGAACCCCACCGAGTATAAACTCCGGCAAATCTGTAAGGGAGCTATTTTGTTTGGTTTGTTCACCCCCATCTCGAAGCATCAGTGCGGTTAGCTTGAAGATTTGCTTCTTTCCTTTGGCTCTGTGTAAACGAATTCATCGAAAGACAGACGGGCGAGTCAACAGTGGTGGATACAGTTGACAAACACGGCTTGGGAGCCTTCAACTCGCTGGCTTAGGCTATTGTAACGATGTGCCCAGATACCATGCGCTTTCTTACCCATATAACTGCCCACCGAGGCTATGTACATACTAGACTGGAATCCGAACAAGCTACACAACCCAACACGGCAATAGACCAAGGCTTGACTATAAGTTGAGGGTAATTTGAGATTGATTAGAACGTTGACAATAATCTATCATTCATAATGGAGAAACACGTTTTATCTGCTTGCGAGTATATGGTCGAAGGACATTTGCTCTGCCCGGTCGATTTCACAACATTGAACGTACAGGCAAGTTTCTCTTTGAAGTTTGTTAGGCGACAGAAGAAAGGAGAGACATGTTTCATAGCTTGTATTGGACTTCTAGTCGGATCAGGCTAATGCATGGACTTATAAATAGAAGCAGCACCTGGTATGATCATAATTGTTGTCGTAAAATATTATTGATAATTAATATTGGTAGTTTCTCTTTCGACAATTTATATTGGGTTGCATTTTCAGTCTAATAACATGTGCTTTATAAATGTATAAATCATAGGGAATTAAAGGGCGCGTCGAGATATCTTAACCTAACGAAACAGAAATTCCTGATTTGCCTTAGGACAAAATATACATCTATAACTGTGTCCGCTAAGCAAATGCCACAATCATTTGACAGTGACACTTGTGATAAATGGTCCAATCGCCTGAAACAAATTAAACCAATCGACATGATATTAACACATATCGATGTTAAAGCTACACTGCATAATTTTCTGGGATGAATATTAATTAATATCAAAACGACAGCAAAGGGTATTTTACATTGAAGTCTAATAACCCTTTGAAGATACAGAAGTGTTTACGGAAATACTAAATCCGGATAATTTTGTCCACTTGAGTCAAAACTATCGTTTCTTATCAGTAGGGTTGATTTATACTGGCTCGTAGGTAGACCAACGGGTCATAACTCGTCTGTCAACACCTAGACTCAAACAAATGGCGGACATTAGATTTATAACCACTTAATCGATATTGATGTCAATTGAGTGAAATCGACACGTGTATACTAGTATCTCATTATCATTAAGACCGATCTAGCTGTGTTTACATGTATGAGGTTTCGGGGAATTTTCGACAAGGGCAGAGTGAAATATTTAGATCGTAGGCTAAGTAGAGTATAAGCTACAGAAACGAATGAAGCAAAAAGAGCACTTGTTGACTAACAACATTAATTAGTTACGACGATTTATCAACTAATAAGATAACGTTTACAATGTGTATGTGGTATGATAAGCGAAATACCGTTATATTAATTTAATAATAGAGCAGTTTCGCCGAATCTGAAGTGTCGAAAGCATAAAACGTAAGATTAGTATACTTAAATATTTTATGATTAATACTCAATATATTTATACTATTTAAATCAAGAATAACACAATTTATAATTATTAAATTAAAATGTTGACGTTTCTGTTAGACAAGTTTCAACCGCGCGGCTATAATACATTTTCGAAAATCATTGCCAAACAACATATTAAATAACAATATCGATTTGAAAAACAAGCATGATAAAATAACCCAATATTTTTTAGTTATGGCCATGGTCACGTGATGGTGTAGTATTCAAGCATCACACTTGACAACATAATATTATGGACATTTACCGGGTTAATGCTACTCATGGTTGTAAACATTAATCAATATTTAATAATAAAATGCTACAAGATGCTACCACTAATAACATAAACAAATATAAACTTGACTGGCTTCTGTTTGTATTGGCTACAGACAGGTGGTATCGATTTTAACCTGATTGCATCAATATGAAATGATTGACAGTAGATATATTCAAATATACGTAGTTATCTTGGATAACATCAAAATACTTGTTTTTAAATAGAATAATTGAAACTTTTACGCATTGAGACTATACATTACTAGTAGACGACACGATCCAATTCACCATCTAAATTATATATAGTTCAATATAATAAACATAATCATGTTCACTATCTAATTAGATTAATTATATTTCAATACAATAATAAACTCGCTTAAAAGTGTGCACCAACTTTTTTGGGACTGCTTTCAATTCAAAATGTGGGTTGGACAGTATTGGACTTCAATATGGCTTCAGGGATCTAGGGACAGGAACTTTCACCTCGAATAATAATATAAATTACTAATAAGCATGATCCTTAGCATATAATGATACGATCCATTCAAATTGAGAAATTTATATTTAAATATAGTATCACTCGTTTTAAAATTTGAAATATTTATTTTCACTGCTTTCGATTCGTTGTCTGGGTTCCACTCAACTATGCCATTATATATGGATTCAACGATCTAAGGTCATGAACTTTCAAATACTAGTATGATATTTCGAAGAATATTATACATTATTAATAAGCGTAATCATTAGCATATGATACGATCCATCCAAATTGGAAAAATGTGTACTAAAATCCTAGCTTTTCATTTTTGTTACTAATATTTTTGACTGCTTTCGATTCTAAGTCCGGGTTCTACTCCAATATTGGTTCAGCTATTTAAGGTCACGAAAGTACTCCACTTAAGGGATCTCGACACGGGGTACGATCAAGGGTTCTCCATAAGCCTGTAATAAGACGGCAGGGAGGGGCAATGAGGGGTTTTCCCTCTTACCCTCGCGACCTTACACCAGGGTCCTTCCTTCCTTCTGTCCTTCCGTCCTTCCGCATGTCCTTCCCACCCCCCACATCGAATCTGACTCGTCAGATCAGCCGTGCCCGGATCACGTTTGACGTGGTGCATTTCTTTTACGAGTGTTGTAAGCCGATCGGTGCTAATTTCAACAGGTATTGAAACAGATAATGCCAAGCAAGATGACGGGAACCGGGCTAGGCTGGTAGTGTTTGGACGGAGGGAAAGATTTGTTACACAGTGCTGAAGCCCCTTCGTGTTTATGGAACGGCTGTGGGATAGACGCCAGAGTCCTGTTAGCGAGACCATCAAGCGTTGAGAACATCTACAGATGGGAACAATTTACACATGTGAACATTTCTTTCATGTTTCTACGGCTCAGGAGTATCGACAGTTACTCCCCCCTCTCACCCCACCTCCACTACTACCCTCGCAGACTATCACCCCCCCCCCCCCCCCGCTCACACACACACACTTCCCCATGCAATGGAGCCTATGCTGTATTCTCTTTATATGGGGCGAGCATCAGATAAACCTCTGTAGGAAACGGTTTTCCCTTGACAAAACTTGAAAGAGCACTAAAACTTGCTCTCATAAGTCAGACGCGATTTCTTGCGTTCGTTTGAACGTACTTCCTTGACATTTTCTCAGAACATGGATCTCTTATTACGAAACAGAAAATGCTTTTGAGATTTCGGGTTTTTTTTTACGAGAGAACATATTGTACCAGATAGTGTTATAGGCATGAAAATATGGTTAACACTTCCTTAGATCGTCCTTACACATGGATTTCGCATCTGTATACAGTTGTCTGTTATAATTTGTTGTGTTCATTCAAGCAACCACAAGTGGCGTTCTTTTCCTCCTTCTCTTCAGACAGAAGTTAAATAAATTATTTGTTGTCTAAACTAATGATCCTCTTTTGTTCTTTTGAAATATGTTGGGGATGTGGTTCCTCAATTATTTCGCACTTATAAGCGAATTAGACATGGTGTCATGTTAGCTGAAATAGACTCGTCACATGTGGATTACAAGCGCAATGGAGGATAGCATTCCTGTTTTTATGTCGCCATCTTGTTTTCGCCATGTACTAATTTCGTTAGACACAGACAGGACACAAATACAGGCCCTTCAACGAAAACTGACATCAGGAACGTAAAACATTCATATGACTACACTCCACGTGGAATATGCATCATTCTAGATAATATTATAGTGAATGACTGAAAATGTAAATGTTGCAGCAATCACCCACCATAGATCACCTTCATTCATTGTACTATAGATCACCTTCATTCATTGTACTATAGATCAGCCTTATAAAACAGAATCTGAAGCATGTGCGAATGCATATATAATATGTTTCAGATGTTGTGTTTTATGAAGCTGATGTCATAATGATATTAATATTAATATTATAATAAGAAGAATACGAGTACAAATTTGTAAAAAGTGCCGTTCACCGTTATGCAATGCCTTGATGAATGATGCAACATTTACATTTACTCCCTACACTATATATATATATATATACT